>VYXB01007876.1:0-70102 GCA_013397135.1 Pachyramphus minor
TCTCATTAAACTGAGACATCAGTGACACTATTTATGACAGTGGGCAACAGGGCTAAGAAGCAACAGAGGATTCGCATATTTAAATATCTATCTAATAAAATTAAGACACTGAAGTCAAATGTCCCTGCAAAAGCAGTGGATATGGCAGCACAGTAAAACTGGAAGTGAGGATTATTTTAACAACATGTGAGGAACAGGACTAGGGAAATGATCTGGTTTTAATAATTTTGCTACAGAAGAGGAAGAAGTAAGTGATTTTTAAATCAAATCTTTGTGAGTCAATGTGTTAAAATGACTGCACAGGTACAGCTGACAGGTAGCATGAAGACAAAAAAGCTGGAGCAGAGTGCAGAAACAGGCAGGCACAGCACAGCTCAGACCTCCTGGAAAGGGCTCTAATCCTCACCACCTCTGTGAAAGCAGTGAAGAGCTTCACTTTTAGACAGTTAACAAATACCCAGCACCCCTAATAGCAGTCTCAGTCCTATTAGGTATAAATGGGTTTCAGTTATGATCAGCTCTATTGACAAGATATGCTTGTTGATTAGTTCACTTACTCAAATTAGTCCAAAGATCCATGTCAGTTTCTCTTGGAAAGTAAGTGACAAACCTCAGCTGAAACAAATTCAGATGAAGGCAGAGCAAATTCTAAACAAAGCTGTCCTGCTTTACTTGGACAGTAGAGTCATAGTACATGCCCATACTATTATCTATTAAATTACAAGAGTCAGAAAAGAGTATCACTGTTAGCAGTGAGAAAACTTCCATGGAAATAGTCAAAGCTGAATCATCTGCTGAAACTGAAGAAAAATTACAACATCTGGATACTTAGAAAGGTCCCTGAAGACAAATCAAACTAAAATCTGTTGAAAATAAAAACAGTTGATCAGAAGCCTTAAAATACATCAACTTCATTTGACACTCAATTACAAACAGCCAGCCAAAACCGAGTAAAAGTGAGCAAAATGAATTGGAAAGAGTATCCAGACTTTAACATAAATGAGCCCAAAATATTTTCCAGGAAACCAGGGAGACAAGCCTTAGCAAGTTTGCAATTGGCCAGCATGAGTGAACTGAAACAAAATCTTGAGCCAGGGGGTGTGGAAATCTAGGGAAGAAACTTAAGACACAGCTACTGCAAAAGCCAGCTGAGGGGATCAGTCAGCACTTGGGCAAGACTGGACACCTGCTGCACCACAGAATGGAAAAACACAGTCAGAGGTCCAGGCTTAGAGACTTCATGGGAACCGCCTGCTCAGTGGTCTCCAACACCGGCACAATGCTGTCTCTTGCAGCATCCCTCTACATAATATCTAGAAGTCAGATGTTTGAGTGACAGCTTCCAGCACAGAAGTCTGCTAGCCATGAAACCAGAGAAAGGGAGGGACACTACTGAAATGAAGACCTCACGTCGAGTATTATAGTCAGTGAGGACAAGGTACTACAATTAAGGGCAGAAACAAGAATGGTGGTCACTACTAAAGAACATACTTTGTTAAGTGATCTCAGTCAAGTGCAGGTATATAGTTTTTCCTGATCAAGTAATCTTCCTTTTAATTTTGATTATAAGATTATAGCAGAATGACCTAAACTTGAACTCTGTAAATTAAGTATGAAACTATTAGATTCTGACTTCACTGGCATATAGAGATCTACAGAGTGCTTGCTAACTTTCTCCTGTAGCTAGGGAACGCAGCACCAATTTGGTAAAACCCTAATTAGTTCAAATTAACGTCTAGAATTTCAGTGTCTGAAGGGGTGCAAAATTTACATTTGCTAGTATTTGATAATATAATAGATTTCAATACTTGCTTGATTTTACTGCATTTCTCCCCAACGTATAACAACTGCCCCACCCCTCAACCTCAGCACTTCTGTGGTCAGAAAGAGGCTTACTAGGGAAAGAAGAAAACCATTGTAGGTCACTACAGCCCTCTACCTCCTCCCAGTGACGACCCCCAAAACCCTACAGCTCTGCTTCATCCAGAGGGTCCCCCAAGACCGAGCTTGCTGTCAAGGTGCTGCAAGCCCAGAGCAGCATCTCCTGCTGCTCTTCTCACTCTCCTAGCAGTAGTGCTGGGGGAAAACCTCCAGGGAAAAGTTAAGATCTTATTACCACTGACTCATACAATATACATTCCAGAGCAGCACCGTTCTGTAGTGCATTACTGCAAAGAGCGCCGGTTTAGGGCACGTGGATCCAAGCATGGTCAACTTAAAGCGAGCAGAAATAATGAAACTCAGCATCAAACGAACCATCATCTCTGTTTTTTTCAGCATTTACTAACACAAAAAAAA
Source organism: Pachyramphus minor (assembly GCA_013397135.1). Classification (NCBI taxonomy): domain Eukaryota; kingdom Metazoa; phylum Chordata; class Aves; order Passeriformes; family Tyrannidae; genus Pachyramphus; species Pachyramphus minor. Next base: position 2,299 of record VYXB01007876.1, read on the forward strand.
CAAAAGCCATTTTCCTAAGTTTACCTAAGTTTCTCTTCAAAGTTCTCTGTCACTGCTTATCTACTTTGATATAACTGACACTGCTTCATCAGAGCACCTCCAGGTCACAGTTTAGGTTTCCAGTCTGAGGGGAAGAATTGCACCCTATTCAATTATGAAACTGTATAATTATTCAGCGTCTTTCTGAGGGTTTTGTTCACAGTTAAATTCTCTCATTAGCACTCCCTGACCATATTAAATCCTTTTAGCACTTGTGTATGTGCATGCACCAAAACTGAGAACCTGTATACTCCTATCACCTTTTTAATTTCAACCCATTTTCCTTTCTTGCTTTCAGCTGACCTACTGAGTTGTTCTTGTGAATACCACACAGAAATGAACTTAGTACCATAGTTCGACTACCATAACACTTCTTGCCCCTTCTGCAGTCCATTCAACATTAAGCTTCTAGGTGTACTCAGAGGAAAACAACCCCATTATGTATAATATAGCCACTAAATAGTTCAAACACCAACTGATGAAATTGCAGGTAAAGCTCCTGCCACCACAAGAGGTGCCATTAGTTCACCAATCAGTGCTCTGACACTTCAGAAATTGCAATGATCCTGGCCAGCCTTTATGTGCAGGAAGTTGTATGTGATCAAGATTTTAGTGATCACCAAGAACAATGCAAGTAGTAAAACTTTCTAAACTTTATGTCAGAAAATACTGACTACCCTGCCTCCAGTTCTGTACACAGAGAAGCAGATATTAAAGACCTAAAACTAGTGCAATTAAACTGTTTAAATTTACCTTCCAACAGCAGGATTGAAGTTTTGGTGCGCTCCCTTTGACATAAGCTACAGATATAATCATTCAAGTTTACAGCCTTGTTAACACACTGGGACACTTCCCAACAAGTCCAAATACTTCTTCCTCTCACATCCTCTCTCTATAGTTTGCACCCAATAAATGGATTACAGAAATAGATATGGATCAGAAGTACCAAGAGCAGTTATACATATTTGATATAAACAGCATGCTTCAACAATGCACCATACAACTAAAAGCTCAGACATGGCATTTCTTCTGCCCCTAGGAAACAGATGCATTATTGACAAGTTACAGATAGAGAACAAATTCCTTTTCCAAAGGAACTCCCAGCCACTGATGGCTGACAATAAGCATATTTACACTGCAAAATAGCTAAAAATTGTTCTAGTAAGGTCATATGATCTACAGAAAGGACAGTATTACATACCTTGTGCAAGCATGTTAAACTCCAAGAACAGTGCTATGTGATAAAGCTCCATAGCTTCTTCAGCCCTAGTCATGTTTAGTTTTCCTGCTACAAGAGCCTGAACTTCGCTTAAACTGCCCACTGAAGGACTGGAGTGCAAAACCGAGAGGTCCACCACATCTGTATACATACAGTTCAAAATGACCTTAGCATATTTTTTTGGTATGATAGATTCATCCAATATAATTCTAGTTGGAGTTCGTAGAGTTCGGTCTGTGATTTCTTCACCAGTTCGTATCCTCCTCTGCAGCAAGTGACGAAAAAACGGAGACCGTGATGAAATAACAGCTTTGTGAGCTCTGAGCTCTTCATCTAGACAGTTCTGACTTCCACCAAAAGTTTCAACTAGGTCAGAGTTGGATGAAAAGCTAAGAACCACATCGTAGTAGCACATGTAATCAAACAGCGCGCGCATGTCAACATCTAAGGAATTCGGTGTTCCAAATTCTTCACTAAGCTGAACAAGAATATCAACATTTTGGAATCTTGAATCCTCCATTCCAAACTCGCCAGTATAAAGGTAGTGTAACAATGCAGAAAACATAGGCATATCTATGCCAGCTGTGTTAATATCCATTATTATTTCTGCCCCATACTCTGGTGAGGAAGAAAGCAGCGTTTTAAAAAATGGACATCTTGCCGCCAATATCGCACGATGCACGGGAAAACAAGTTTCTTGAAATATTAAGTCTACATCAGTACAATATTTGTACTGATAAAGTTCAGCCATGTCTTTTTGTAGCGTCCTGGCTTCTGGTCTTGCCAAATTAGCTTGTAGATAAAGTTCCTTTAAGGCTGATGTTCCTTCGTATTCTTCTACTAATGCATTAACATCTCTGACATCCCAGCCCGAGAGGAGCTCACGCATCTGCTTGGCGTGATCAGCAGACCGGCTCGATTTCCGACGCTTAATGAATTTCTTTTTGAGGGTGGCAAGGCCAGAGGTTTTCTTTTTCTTGTCTTGAGGCTTCTCATGGCCATGGTCAAGGCTATACAGCTTTGATTCACAGCCATAACCTTGATGAGAGTAGGATGATGTCCCTGAAAGCAAAAAGGAAAATGGAACATATTCATTCTTTAAATTTAAAAGGAAGGTCCATAACACCTAAATACTCAATTTCTCTGCAAGTTACACAGTTTTTCCTCCTCTGCACATCAGAAAATTCGACAAGATGAAAACCTGATTGAAGCATTTTCTAGTCAATAAGAACAAAATCTTTCCCCCCCATCTACAAAGTTTATCATTTGCTGGGTTTTGGGGTCAGATGTGGGTTTTTTGTTTGGTTTGGTCATACTGGGGTGATAACATTAAAAGTGTCTTCTATTAACTTTGTAAAGACTAGTATGATCTCAGTGAAATAGTACCAAGGCCCCCATCAAAGTGTTTTTCAAATTCTGTTCTAGTGTTAAGTGTCATTTCAACAAGAAAAGTACACCTGGCATCAGACAGTTATAGTCATAAGAAAAGGAAACAAAAAAGAACACAGTACCAAAACATTCAGGGAAACTGAGGACAAAGTTACTTTCAGTACAAGTTTAACAAGAAAGTAAAAATCTTGTCATATGATAATCAAGTAATGCTGAAGTCAAACACATAAAATGGGTCCTTTCCACAGAACTACAGATGCTAATTTGCGCATAGACACCATCAAAAAGAATATGGTGTTTCGAAGTTTTATTGTATTAAAGATTTCCTATAATTATTTTTCTCCACAAAAAATCATTTATAGGGAAGTTATGTTATGAACCAAACATGTAATGAAATAAAAAAAAAAATGGATTCCCCTCAAGATAATGTGTTACATACCTATACAGTAACACTGACAGCAATTTAGTAACAAAGAGTTAGAATCTGCACTTCTGCAAGTAATGGAAAACTGAAGTAATGTTTGAGTAAAAAAAAAAGTAGTTAAAACACATAGTTCCAATGTGAGAGTCATACTTCTTTTTAAGGGTTATTTTCTAATTTAAGTTTATTTACAGAACTTTACATTTTAAGCCTTTACATTTAAGAGGAAGAACCTCAGTCATGACAATAAAATAAGTACACAAACCAAATTCCTACTCTGGACCAACGAAGAAACAAGAAGGAAACATCTGCAAGTGGTAAAAAGCTCAATAACAGGTTCACCTGAAACAATAATTGTCCCTTTTCTGTCAGGAATAGTTAACATGTTTCCATTAGTACACTTGCGGAGCTTCACTATTTGCTGCCTTTTTAAATTATATTTAAGCTCAAAGCACATCCAGAGTGTTTGGGGCCTTTTACAACTTCTTTTATCATGGCACTCTCCCAGTTCCACTTGTTTCAGGTAGGTTTGCTGTGATGATGTTTTGTGATGCTATTTTGACAGTGATATTGTGGGCCAGCCTGTCAAAACCCAGTGCTTTTAGTTACCATGTTATTTCAAACAAGTATTTCTTGAACTTTGAAAAACACAGGAATAATTTAAAGTCGTATTTGAGAGCATGACAACTGTAGCAATCTAAGATTTCTGTAAACTGTGTTATTGTTTAAGCCTCAGTAGCTGTAAGTAAACTCACACAGTGGTTTTTCTGCCAAGCTAATTAGAACTCCCACAAACCATGCAACACAGTGGTTTTATGATTCATCTATTAGTGAAAACCCTGGGAAGGAACTTTGCTTTATTTGAGGAAAGACATCTAATCTACATTAAAATTTGCTTGATCATGCAACATGTTATTAATCATATTGAAATTTCAAGACATGAAAAAATATCCCTTTAAATGAACAGCAGTAACTCAAAACAACTTCAACAAAGAGGTTGTGCTACAAAATCCACCATAAAAATTCCTTCCACATGCTATACTAGATATGAAGATGAAAAAGTAGAGATTCGGCCTCCTGCTGATAGAGACAAGTCTAGAATTCCTGCTTCATTTAAAGAGTTTCAATTACATTCCACAATAAAAGTTTAACTACACTTTGGTCACTCTGTGACAGATTCTGCTGCAAAAAAACACACCAGCTCATTTCTATTTGAAAGTATTTTGGATTCTAACAGCAAATTTGAGTCTGCAGAACATTCTCTTACATTCTACTGAAGAAAAACTAGGACACCACAAGTTTCAATTTCTTTCTTCCCTGAAGGCTGCTCTGAGGTATTACTTGCACATGAATCACCACAAAATACTAAAACGCCATTCAAACCTCTGTGAACCCTGAGCTACTTACAAGACTTGGCTTTGGAAGTACTGCTAACAGTGCTATTAACCCTTGCAAATACATAAAACGCTGCTACAAAAGCACCACCACACAACTGCTTTGTCAGAGGCAGAAATAGAGATGCACCAGCATTGCCTCTCTGGGTTCACAACATCTGGTGGCTCCATATCCCTCAAAAAAAAGAATCTGGAAGAGAACCTTTTTGACCTGCCTGTATTCCTTCATAAGGCAGCAGCATTAGAAGCAGGGAGAAAAATTATTCCCCACTTCTACACTAAAAGGCACCAATCTATTAAATGCTGTTCAAAAGTAACAGCTACCTCATGCCCTTAGACCATGCCTAGCTTTGAACAGGTAAATACTTAGAGAAACAGAAGACTACCAAGAGAAACTACCTGGGCACTTGACAATCAAAAATGAGATCTGTTTAGTCCTTTACATTCCCACACATTTGAAAATCTAATTATAGAGCTCTATTTAAAAACAAACATCTTGAACAGATGTACCACCCTAGAAAATGGTGTGAAATCCTCCTCCTTAATGCTGTAGACAAAACAGCAACGGGGATGACTAGTTAAGCTTTGGCTAGAACAAAAGTATTTCTTTACAGTAAGTGCACTACACCATTTTTACTGATTTATCTGCTCTTCATAAACTGTAAGCAAGTTCAGCATGAAATCAACTAGCATTAAGAGCTCATACTATGAAATTAATACAATCTGCTTTGTCAAATCAGTTCTCAGCTTTTAGTGTTCATTCTACATTTACAATGTAACATGGTGCAGTGCTTTAACAGCAGCATGTCTATAACAAACCCACATGCCTAAATCCAGTTTCCAGGAATAAGAAAACTAAATTATGCAGCTATTATAACTCTATTCCCCAGTTCTACTTTGGAAGTAAATAGATCTAATGTCTTCCACATAAGAAAGCCCATAATACAAAAAAAACCCAAACACAAAACACCCAAACCTACAGAAGTTGATATAGCATTAAGACAAGTGATGGAAACCTCAGCTATCAAGTTCAGGATACATCTCTTCTCCACAGAGATACCTATACAAACCAATCACCAAAACAAAAATCAAAATGAGAAGGGGCCAAGCATCACACAGTGGGAAGCAGAGATGTACCTGCGTGATGGAAACAGCATACTCATGGAACCCCATAATATCAAAAGATTTCAGCAGGAATTGTACTCAGACCACTCATCTGCCTTGCCTAAGACGAGACAAGCACATGCTTTTAGGCCTTCCTCAAAAAGAGGCTCAACCACAATTTTCCATAGGAATTGGGGGTCAGTATATTTATTGTGACATACTACAGATCTGCTTGTTTCCAGGCCTGTAAGGGTTTCTCTTCACTCAATATAGTGGCAGATTAAAAAACACCAAGACATGTAATAAAAACGTTTCAGCTCTGACTTTCAGAAAGTTATATGTAAACTGGGGCAAACCTTTTATTATTGTTACCTACAATATACTGAAAATACATAGACCCTTAAGGGGAATGTTACAGCACAGACATCCATGATGTTAGTACTAAGTTCTTCCCTGACATGCTATGACTGCACACATGGGCGTTTTTGCCCAGAGCGTGGGTCCTTAAATGTAACAGTTTGTGGCCTGTCCTCTACGAAGATCTGAGTAAGGAGTGCCACAAAAGCTGAGACAAAACAGAACATGTACAAAGCAAATCTGTTTTTCCTCTGCTAAAGATATCACTGTGCTTTCAATGGTGATTAAAACAGAAGTAACACTGAATATCAATAACTGCTTATTCAGTGTTGCGAGCTGAGGCACTAAGGAGAAAGGCATTTATAAACTATTGATGTTATTTACTGCTAAGATCCTTCTTCAGGCTGTCAAGGTTGGTTTTTTTTAAGGAATATTTATCTTCTCAAAAACTGCCTTCTTTTAGATTCATAACGTAACTATTTATTATTTATAGTGTGACAGTACTTAGATCTCCACTGAGGTCTTTTTGAAAAACACGTGAAGGTAATGCCTGCCCCAGTTATGACTGGAATAAGAAAATAAATTCTCAAGGGCCCTTCAACTCATGTTTCTGGCTAAGAAACGTTCTTGCTTGTAAATAATAGTGTTAGGACAATAAGCATCCCCATTCCCCATTTAAAGGCACAGGAAAAGAAGGAAAAGCTGTCTTCAAGACTGTTTGTTACTTTAACAGGTTTATTATCAGAGACATCCCTTCTAGCAATAAGGAAGTAATTCACTTGGACACAATGCCAATACTACAATGAATACTGATGATCAAGAATTTTATATGCTCTAACACACTTTCACAGAAAATCCGAGGAAGAAGAATAGAAAATGGTAACAGAAAGCAACTGCTCGAACCGGGAAAACTAGCATGCAAGGTTTAATTACAAAAAACCCTCCACTTATTTTATTTAAATAACCTGGCAACTGTTTACTAGCAAATGGCAGATCAACTCAGTGCATACATAGGCCAAACAGATGGACAGGACTGAATTTCATGCACGATTGAGCTTGAATGATTTCAAACTGGTGACCTAGAAAATAACAGCTCTATACAACATTTCTGCAAGCAAATCAAATCCAGTGCATACACAATCCAGCAAGTCATTTATGTAAGTGACAAGATAACTGAAAAGAGTTACCTATGAATGTCTGTTGTGCCTGTGAATTTCCCCCTACCCTTGGGGAACACGAGTGAGGGTAGTTAGATGCATTAGCACCCATTTTCTTCAGTCACTCAGGCATTCCGCCTGCTGGCTCCTCGGTGTATAATCCCATAATCCTTTATAAATCTTCAATCCCAGGTCCAGCATTCTGTTCCTCCATTTCTGAAGAACAAAAACACCAATTAGGTACTTTGTTATTTGTTCGTCAGTAGGCATTGAGTGATTTAGATAAAATAAATTAAGCTTCTAACACATAGTACTTTCATAAAATAAAACCTTTAACACTTCCAAGACAGCTTTTTATTTGAAGGATTTTAAACCAAGATCAAAAATACTTTTTTCCCCACGATGACTTGTAATTTTCCAAACCATGATATGATAAATTTGTAACGCAGAACAGGATGGTTATCAGCTTTTAGCTACAAAATCTTCAAACAGAAGTTGGTCTAGACTAGATATGCTCCTTTGACTATACCAAGACAGACTTTTCATACATGTTTATATATATTTCATATATTATTTATATACAAGTTAATTAATCCCAGACTGAATTACATTGATTGAAAAAGGAAAATAAGCCAATCCTGTTGGAGGTTACACCATTATCACCGTTTTCAGTTGCATTTTTATTTCATAACATTTACATAATTCTCATTCATATTGCTTTTCAAATTTAGGCTTGAAAAGACCTAAAAGTAGGTTTATAATAGTAAAAATTAGGCATTTAAGCATTCATTGAATGTTTTTACTGGGCATTTGAAAACATTTTAGGAAGTCAATTCTGAGGTAATTCGAAAAAGGATTCATTGCTAAACATACATCAAGCACATTCTAATTTACTCCTATGTTGGCAGGGTTAAATTATTAATACTGCAAAATGAAAGTTACCACATGAAGAAGTGCTACTGTCAACTGAACTGGTGTGCCCCCTACAAAAACACAAACATGCAGATAAGAGTGTGATACAAAGGTAAAGTCTACACTAAGAATTTTTTAGACTCCACTGAATATTTTGAACGTGTAGATTAACTGTACTGTATTGCCACAGGAGCACCTGTATTTGCTATATGCTCCCAAATTTATCTCCTTTCTTGGAACATCTCTGGCATGTTAAATTGGCCAAGAAAGCGACATGCAAAGGCATGTGTTTCATGGAAGCTGCAGCTCACTGGGAGTCTCCTCTCCCTGGGTTAATACTCTCTGGCACGAGGAATTTGGAAGAGGGAGTTACAGTGGCACTGCAGAGGTGAGATGTGATTCTCAGTGCAGAGGCATATCTGGCCTCCCTCAGTCAAGAAGTGCAGTATGCAGTGCAGATCCTGGGGTGCAGAAAGTGAGAGACAGGCCATGAAGATAAAGGCTGCAAATTGCTGTAGGCACAGAGGGCAGGGGAACAAAACCCCCAGGATTTAAGGGCTGACTACACAAAGAGTTGAGAAGTGCCTGAAAACCTGGCTGACAGATGTGGTTATTCACACAAAGGTGAAACACAGGTGTGGGACTGAAAGAAGAGTAAGAGTGCATGGATTTCCATCTACCTGATGCCTCAGCACAAGCTTTGAGAAATCACATCTTTTGGCATGTATGGTGTATTACATCAGATGTTTTCAAGAAGCAGACACATCATGTCACACTAGACACGATGTACAGGCAGAATCACTGCTCTGGAGAGTGCATAGTGCGGGTTGGCCTCACACAGTTGCAGGCTGCTGGTCACCAGGGGGATTCTGCTAAGGCAGGAGACAACCACAACACCACCACCCTACAGGCTTGTAAATGAGAAAGGGGGTAGCTGCTTCCATGCCTGCCCTCCCCAGCGGGGTGGCCAGGTCACCTCAACCGCATGCAAGCTTGAACTTGTCTCCACGCAGATTCAACTTGCTACGCATTAGGAAACAAAGATTAAGACCATATCACACGAATAGGAGCCTACTCAAGACGAAGACAGAACCAAAGCACATGTAAAATGGGCAGCATCACGCCAGCAAACGCCAGTAAATCATCTCAGCGAACACAAGCTGTTGGATCAGTTCAGTCTTAGCCAATGCATGTACTCATTTTCTTCCTTGTGCAGAAATAAGCTAGCTATTTTAAGATAACTGAATCCATATGGATGCAGATGTCTTCATATGCGAAAAACTCTAGTGATTTAAGAAAAAACACTTAGAAAATAATGTCATTAAAACAGTGACACTCCCAGTGTCACTGGGAGTGACAGTACACACAGTGTGACTTTTTTTTTTTTTCTTCTAAGTGTGGTATCAATTTCCAGATGGAATTAGTTAAACCCAGGACAAATTTTGTGGAGATCAGAGTCACCTTTCAGTTTCAATGCTAACTGACAAATAAAGACCAGCAACCTGAGTAGATATCCCAACAACTTCCCTTTTCTCAGCTAAAATTGGACTTCGTTCATTTGGACTTAAGTCCTGGAATAATGCCAGTTATTCACCTTCCTCATCTGCATTCAGCTGTGGTGTGATAATTCATCTATTAGATGTCTACTAATAGTTTTCAGTTCTTCCTGACACAGGGAAGAGCCCAGGAACTAAGTAAAAGAAGAAAAAAAAGTGTTGGGCGACTTTTTTTTTTTTTCTTTTCCCCTTGCGCAAGCACTCAGTATACCCAACCAAGTCTCAGGTTTGAAGCAAATACCTTCCACCTCCTTCCACTTGGCAACAAGTGTGCCCCAAATGATGGAAGGAATGCGATTAAGGAATATATGCAACTGGTCAATACCATTAGCAGTCAGTGTTTGAATTTGCAAACCAGGAATTAACTGAAAAAGGAACATCATAAAAGGTTCCTAAAACACATGATACAGAAAATAATTTTATTCAGAGGCTTCCCACAACAACATTGTTACACATTAAGCCCAAGTAAGTATCATGCAGCATAAATTCACTCACTAAATTTAGAATATTTAACTTCCACACACTGCTTGGTCATGCCTGTGCAGGCTGATTTCTTGAGAGTACTTTGCATCTTGAATTCAAGTGTCTTGTAATTCATAACAGTGTATTGAGACCCACATAAGTGTCCAGATCATAGCTTTGGTTTCACTACTGTCCTTAACCTCATGTATCATCTGAAAGTAAAATTCTCATATTTTTTAATACATCACTAAATTTTACAAGATAACATTGTATAACACATGTTGTGTTTCCTAAACAATTTAAGCTGGCACCAGTAATGAACTCAGTCCTGAAGGAAGCCGTGCGTCTTTTCATTCTCATATTCACTTTTCCTACCTTGTTTGTTCTGTCCCAAATATTTTGTGGACCAGACAAATTGACCCACATTAAAACCAACCTAAACAAAATCTTTAAACAGTATCAGTCACGCCAATTTGTTTGTTATGACATCAAATGAATACTTGCACTAGCACAGGTGAGGAAAAAAAAAAAAGAACGAGAAAATAAGCCAGTAGATCAGCATTGCATCTTTTGAGAGCAAAGTGTACTTAAACCAGTAATGGATTTAGGTGCCTTTTTTTTGTTTGGTTTGTTTTGATAAGTGTCCACTTCAGCCTCTACACCAATCCTAGCCTACCTGAACAGAAGTCAGTCTACCTGCTGAGTTCAGTAAAAAGGTCAATATATCTCAGTTACTGCAAAAAAAAAAAAAAAAGAACGCTGTTTCCCCATGGTGACAGACAGGTGTAAAAGCAGATAAACAAACACACAGTAATAACCACCATACACAAATAATTATATCTCTAGCTGCAAAATGACAGATTTCATCTTTCCTTGCAGAAGTTATCCTGCATACCAAAAGCTTCCCTATTTCAGCTTATCTGAAGAATTCTTTTAATCACATTTTAGCCTCAGAATACAGTAATGGAATTTTGTTTGTTTTAAAAACCACCATCAGAACATTTTCTTGCCTTTTTATTAGAAGTTTGCATGCATCCATGTAAACATTATCAAAATGAAACCAAATTCAACATCTGTTGACCTACTGAAACAGGACCTCTTGTTGAGAGCAGTGATACACGCACAGATGTTCTTTATGTACATACACAGGTACACAGGAGAAAACTTACACTATGTCAAAGCTTGCTTGAAAAAGCCTGTACTGCAGAAAGAGTATATGAAGTGCGTTATATGAAACCAGGAAGCTTTAGAAGCTAAAATTACCATCCCAAATGCTACAAAAAGCACAGAAGTGACTTTCAGAATATACCGATACTCAGAATAGAATTTAAAACAAACACAAACCTAGCTATAAGTTTCAGCATCTGAAATAAATTACTCAGTCCTCTTAATATTTATCACATTGAACCTAAAATCCTACAAACCTAAGAACACTTGCATCTGACGTATCTGGGCTGACAGCTAGGAATTCCTGCATCAGGAATTTTGATTTAACAAATTGTCTGTGTACAGAACGGACATCATGTAACAGTGACACTTTGTTTATGTTATCACACAATATAAACATTTCATAAAATTTCCTATAGTCCATTGGAATCCTATTAATATAAAGGGTAAGGTGGAGAGTGCTACAACATGTTTTACAGCCAAAATCATTTGGCTCTTCCCTGTAAAATTTAAAAACTTTTTGTATTTCTTTTGGAGTTGCCATATGAAATAGCATAATACTAAAACCAAAGTAGGAAGTTATATCAAGTACATGCACATACTTGTACCAACATGGTATTTCAGGTTTTCATTTTACTTAACACATTTTAAATTTACTACGAGTAAATGACAACACAAGCATCACAAGCATACCTTATGTTTGCTTAGATTTTTATCTAGACCAAAAATGCTATTCTATTTTGCCCCAACAGCTCCTTTCAGGGAAGTAAAACTGTAACACAAGATGAGATGACAAGATCCAGCAATAAACTGGTACTTTGAGTTTGAGGGGGTGGTGAGAGTTTTTTGTGTGTCTTAAAAAAAATTTTGAAAAATCAACTTTTAGAAGTGCCAACCCCAGTAAGGAAACACTTCAACTATATTTTAGCAAGGACAAGCCTATTTCCATAGAGATTATGTAGATCAATAACTAAAAGAGAAAGAACTTGTGAGGGCAAACCCTTGCTCGTGTCCCAAGGGTACTCCCCCCAGCTTGCTTTAACATCCTGATCCTGCCTCCAGCAGAGCCCAGAGCCATCACAAAGTGATTCAGGAACAGTCCCATGCTCAGAAGGACAGTTTTACAGTTCCCATCCACTGAGGAGTCTCCAAAGCCAGACCTGTCCATGCTGATTCTTATGCAGTATCACCACTGCAATTACAAGTCAGCAACATCCAAAGGGCTGGGCACTTAAAAATTAACACAAAGTTGTTTGTGGTTGGAGTTTCAACTATTTGCTCAGATGTGCAATTAATATCTATACCTCATCTTTCTTACTATGCTACTGGAACATGACTCTCCAAGGGAGAGGAGCTGACAAGAACTGAGTATTACCTGTCTTGACCTTCCTCTTTTTCCAAGAATGAGGCATTCAAAAGAGGTACTGACATACTCAGATTTTGCAGAGGCCATAGTCTCTGACCTTGGAAATATAAACTCTAAAGGGCCAAATGCATATGGGACAGTATATCTATGAGAAATTGCATAACTGGCAAGTAATTCACTGCCCAAAAGAAACAACTGAAATTCTGAAGGATCAGCTGATTATCTAGATTGACACATGCAAATCCATGCAAAGCCTATTTCGACTCCTTTTCAGAATCCAATCAAGCAATCAACCCTTATCATTATTCAAAATTAACTTGAAGATACAATAGTAAGATGCAGCCGATAGCACTGAAAGGTTCTGGTTTGGATTAGTTCTGCACAAAAATAAGGAACAGATAACGCTGTTCATGACATGGGCAAATGAATCTGTATTATTTCATGATTTACTGCAATGGAAAGAAAGAAAATCCAATAAGCAAAATACCAGAACTTAAGCCACATCAGCAGTTACAGGCTCAAGAGGGCAAGAAAAAGCAGATATAGCTAGATTATCAAAGTGACTGCATTGCTTAGTGCTTTGCTGAGAATCATGTGTTCCAGCTATTACAAAGAAACCTTTCTTAAAGTTAAGCATGAAGTTTACAGCACTTTCTCTTTCATGAGGTAGTATGCTTCTCCATTAAGAAGTTCTTTCAAAATGAAGGTGGCAAAACTACCACAGTAGTCCTGGCTTTTATTTCTACATTTGATGAGAATCACAGGACTGAGTTTTAAGGGGGGAAAACTCTAAAACAAACAATTCATACTGATTTTCAACATATTCTCTGAGGAATCAGAGAGAAAATTAAAAGAACTACACTCAAATAGCATGAAAATGTCTATGGTCTTGAAGGTAAGTACATTTCAGAAAGTGAAAACACTGACAAGCCGCACATCAGGTGAAAAAACACAGGAAAAAACCCTCTTTTCAATGCTGTCTTTGCAAATAGTGTTCAAAATCGGATTTCTGATAATCAGCAAAGCAATTCAGAGTGTGATTGAACATGTCACATCCCAGAAGTAATTAAACAATGTCATCAACAGGGAGCAGCACATCAAATCAATAACCTGTGGAGGCATGGGACATCAACATATTTATATTCTTCTAAATACAAAAAAGTTTCAGCACCTAAAAAAATCCAAACACACAAAGCACACACAGACTAACTGACAGAAGTACAATCCTGCACAGAATAGGCAGTTCCTCCCCAGCAACTTAAATGTTTTCACATACTGGCAAACAGATTTTAAGTTTTGATCTTTGTACATCAGCGATCCTTCCAGCTGGTTGCAGAAACATATTAATTTATCAGAAGTCTATTCTGACTGATAACATTCACAGGAAAGACTTCACTAACCTTCCTGAAGACGAATTCAAAACACTTCTTTCAGCCACATCAGCAAGAACTCATTCACTGCCCTCTAAGATTCTCTTGAAGTAAAATGACAGCATGTATTCATCAATGACTTTTGATTTGTTAACTTAAAAGGAATATTATCTGATTTAGACACAAAATGTCATTAAATCTACTTTGTAAGAAAATCAGAGAAATTCTATCCACCAAATTTTTATCAGTATCACTGAACAGAGTAATTAGGTATGAACCTATCCTTTTACAGAGAAATAAGGATAATTAATTTCAGCCAATCTAGAGTAATTGCAACAGAGTCTGACACACTGATTCATTCTGAGGAGTATAAATATGTTTCAAAGGGCCTTCAGAGCGAAAGTCACCCAGATGCCTTTTCTTTTTCTTTTTTTTTTTTTTAAGAACAGCAAATACTCTTTGGTTTATATATGTGAACACATCAGCTGATTAAGACAGAAAAAAGAACCTCCAAATTACATGAGAAGTAACTCAAACTACTTTTTTTAAAGTAGTCTGCTTTTTTTCTGTGTATCAAAGTTCAGGCCAACACTCAATGCCTTGTGAGGCATTGACCTAACTCAGGGAAATTTCAGCTAAATTCAGCTTCAGATACTGGGGTCAAACACCAGACTGGTAAGACCACTGCCCTCCTCAGTGTGTCTCCAGACACTACCTGTCCTTTACTGCAGCAGTACCCTGAGTCACCTGCTCCTCTTCCCCCAGGGAAAAGGCAGAAGCGAAATAAAAGTAAGAACTTTCCACATGAAGCTCTCCCACCTTTACACAGATTATTCCATGGGCTTCCTATTCAAATATCCCTTATTTGTCAACAGGATTTGTGCTTCTTATGGAGAGGGGCAGGCAGTCTTTCCTCTCTGCAGTCTTCCCAACTCATGGGTTCTTATTCTATTTAATTTGAGAGTATCCCCCAAAAATCCCTGTCTCATTAAGAACAGGAATTCTTTCTCTTGCTCAAGCTGTGACCCAACCACAATGTGACATGCTGTTTTCAATTAACAAGTCTGAGATTGGGAAATCTTGGCTCAAACCCCAACCATACAGAAGATCCATATACCCTACAGTTCCGTTGTACTGCAGACATTTACCCTTTTCTCCAGGCTCAATTATTTCACAGAAAGCCATTTACTCTGAATGAGGACGCAGGAGCTTCCTGTACACAACAGTGCTTGTAAATTCACTGCGCAGTTACACTCACCACTCTTCCTCTCAGAACGTTTCCTCTGAAAGCACATTACTCACTAATAAGACAATCCAAGACAATGTACTCTGCACCTACACAAGTAAGCAAGCAGCACCCCTCCCATCTTATGGCTTATTGTTTTCAATTCATCTTCAAAAAAGCATCCTTTTGATCACTCAGCTTTAGTACCCTTATTAGTTTCCACAGCCTTAGTCATCTCTGGTGATGACACTGCTTGAGGTTTTCACAACAATAGCTCCAACATCCCAACATTAAAGCAGACTAAAAAGTCTTGGACTCACATGCTGATCGGCCTTCCCATATGGGTGACCTCTGTTAATGTATCAGTTTAAAAATTACCTCTGTCTTAATTTGGCCACAATCAACTCTTCCTCCAGCCAGCCAGCCATTGCATCAGTAACAACATTTTGTGGTATTTCAGTTGCTTGGAACATCATTCTTCATTACTATGGTGTTTCCATACAACCCCCTTCCTTTATGCAAGCTTCCGAGAACCTACTTTCACTGAAAACCTTTGCCTGTGGCTAAAAAACCCTATTACCGATATTGCTGTATATTCAAAACAATTTTCTTTACAATCCATGCCTTAATACACCATCATTCTTTTTGTTCTGTACACCATCGTTTCCATGGATCCTTTTGTCACCACACAACAGCACATTTCCCCCCCATTCCCTTTCCTCTTTGATATAATGAAAGGTTGAAGTAGTGGTTCCCAGCATCATCTCTTACACATTTAACACTAACAAGTTAATCTATTTACAACAGAAAAACTGGAAGGTGGAACATGGAAAGGTGTGCTAAA
Organism: Pachyramphus minor; assembly: GCA_013397135.1. NCBI lineage: Eukaryota > Metazoa > Chordata > Aves > Passeriformes > Tyrannidae > Pachyramphus > Pachyramphus minor. The sequence continues at coordinate 18,281 of VYXB01007876.1, forward strand.
GAACTCCAAAGGCAATCTAGTAGTTATTTCATAAGACACAGGAATTCTACTAAAGAAACACTGATTTTCCTCATTCAAGAAAACATTAAGTCACAGACATAAAACTGACTCATTATAGCTACAGTTCCAATACTTTCAACAATAAGTCACAAGCCACAACAAGTCTTGGATCCAATCAAAACAATTCCAATCTGGATTCAAAATGCTTTATTTGGTGGACACAAAACCAAGTTGGTTCATCACCACTGTGGCTGCACACACATTCTTCAGTAGCAGTGCTCGCCACAGCTAGTACCATCTTCCCAAACCTCCTCCACTGTGTCAGCAACTAAACAAGGGTATCCTCTTCTGTGGAATTTACTTCTCCCTAGTGTTGTTTGCTCCCTGCACCAGTTTACAAAATGACCCAAGGAATGCAAAGGATGTCACCAAAGGAGGAAGAGCTGCAAGAAAAGGTTACTTGCTCCCCACATTCAAATGCAACATGCAGTTTGACTAATACTCAGTTGGCACAGCCTTCAAAAAATATAAACATTCCCAGTCCCATGCGCTCATTCCTACTGTCCCCTTTCATTGCAGCAGATGTTTGGGAAGCCACGTAAGTCCTGACTGGACTATGTTTTGTTTTCAGCTGATCCTTTGGTGTGGCTGCAACAGCCACTTCCCTGAAGTACAATGTTGCCTCTATCTTCATTCAGCCAATTTCCATGTAAACATCTTAATATAAGTGGGCAGCTGTAAGACCACTTCCGCAGTACGCTGTTTGTCCTACATAGCTCTTAAACAAATCAACAGTGGGAAAAATCATATGCAAGGCAATGGCAGAAAAAGGCCATTGAGACAGCAGTAACTACCACCAGGATCCACCATGGCAGTGCTTACTGTAGCTAGCTAGCTGACTGCTGTTTCTTCTTTGCCCTATACTTATTTTGCTCTGGATTTGTGTGGTTTGTTCCTCCCTTCAACTAGGTCTTGGTTAACAACCCTTCAGATAGCAGTCATCACTACTAAAGAGGTCCATTGGGGTTGGTGCTTTTTTGAAGGCTTGGAAGATTCTATATTTGCAGTGCCAGAATGTATGCACCTAGGTATTAGTCATACAGGGAAGAAACAGAAAGCCAGGCCTATGTGCATTTTAATATTCCCCTCAATCTAGTGAATTCCTCCTCTGATGGGGAGAAGCCAACTGTGCATGCAGGACTCATTGCCTGTCAGCTCTTCACAGGCATCACGGTGATCTGACATCACCACTGAAGTCAAACTAACAGGGAACTGTACTTTCCTTTCACTCTTCTGCTCCATCCAGCCAAAAGGTTGTTTTGTTCCCCCTCACACTAAATACAGAGATTATATGATCACAGAACAAGGAATTTCCCATGGATGATCCATGACCCCACTGCTGGGAGTGAGTTCTTGCAGACTGGTCTGACGGACACCTACACCTGGAATAGGAACCTACAGCTGTCAACATGAAGAGAGCAGACTATTCCTATTCAACTGTCTCAACTCCACAAAACTATACCCTTGTAGCCATCCTGTTCATTCTCTCCGAGTGGGCTCAGTCTCAACAAGTTACTCAGGTTTGGTCCCAGGCACATCGGCACAGTCCTCCTGTGCAGGCACTGTTTCTGAGGCTCCAGTTTCAGTGCTGACACTCACCTTTTCCCTTGCCTCATAAACATCCACCGTCACTCCCAAGTCTATTCTGCTCACTGAAGCAGGCAGCAATACAAAAAACAAATTGTAAAATTCATTGCACATAGTATTTATGCAGCAATTGGCTTATTCAAGAGCTTGTAAACCGGTTATGGACTGCTGCTTCCCTGAGCAGGTCTGAAATTTCTGGTCAAATCCATTTAGATACTTTTAAGAAAAACCTCCACAACTAGCACCTTATACCTGTTCATATACATCAATTATATACTAAGATTTTAACAGTTATTTAAAAGCTTGCACATTGGAAGGATTTATCCTTTGGTTAGACTTTTCTGTAAGGTCAATTTAAATTCATTAACTTCAGTAGAAAATTTTAAGAGCCACATTGACTTCATCAGCTAACATTTGTATCATAACATCTGATGCCAAGAAATCTTTCTATGCCATACAGTTCAAGGATTTCAGACATTTTGAAGATTGATACTTCAGTACATGCACAAGAACATGTAGAGTAGCAAAATATACTCATATTGCAATGCTTCCCTTAAAGTACACTTCTAATACTTCCATAAACTATCAGAACCCTCAAAAGTTATACCAGTAACTTCAGCTTCAGTGGTTACATTCATTAATATCTACATTTAGATTCCAGGCAAGCATAGTGACAACTAAATGCTCACAAACTTTGAGGTGTGTCCTGCCCAAAACTGCAGAAATTCATTTAAAACGAAACACAAAATACACTCTCTCAATGATAAAAGCAATCAATTAAGGAAGGAAAGGCTTAGTCAGAAAACCAGACTTAGTCTACAATTAAGTTGGAGCTTTGTTTACATTTTCCCCTTGGCAAGAAAAGGAAGTTATGTCTTCCAGATTTCCTGCAACAAGCTCTCTCCGCATTTCCAAAGCATTTTTCTGTCCTGTAACATGAACACGCAAGTTTTACAGGACAGTCAAAAGAGCATCACACATGTTGACATAACATGTTGTTTCTGAAAACAAGAGGCACCAATCACGTACACATTTAATTCAGCAATATCTACAAATACCTCATGTATGCAGACTTTTAAAGGCTGCAGTTAGGGGAGCTTAACGGGTGTTTTTTTGTTTAACTATTTGCTAAGCAAACCTGCCCTTTGAGCAGACTCTTGATATGCCTTAACTCTTCCTTCTCCCTGCCACAAGATTTGAAGCTTTTCAGCTGCCCCAGAACATTAAAAAAACCCACAGATTTTTCAAAGAAATCAAACAAAAGTTTTAGAAGGGAAGCAAAAGTCTGTTGGATTGCACTAATTAGAGGATATATTCCATTAAGGGAACAAACCCATTGTTTCTAATGTAATTTTAGACAAAACTTTGTTTATCTTTCTCTCTTATCCACAACTCTCCTTGATACTACTATTGCTCCACATACAGAGCAAGGGCAAAATGGAGAAAGGGAATACTTTGCTAGCCTGCAGTGTACTTCCTAAACTTCCTTTGAGTCTTCCATTATTTGAGAAGTCCATCGATATATAGAAAAACCCAAAACTTCGTTGTTTTTTTTTTTGGGGTGGCGAACTTACTTCCCTCTCTACCTAGATGATCATTCCCACTCAACTCTCCATTCATATTCAATGAACTCGAACAGTTTTTAGATGGATCCATTTCAGATCAGTTTTCAAATTAACAGAAAGAAAAGGTTCATTTTAACAAGGAAACAAGTTAATCTTGCAGATGTGAGAAAAAAGGGCAAGTTCCACTTCCTTCCAAATTTAAAACAAGGACGAAAGTCCAGACTCATAAGATGGTTAAATAAAAGCACCCTGATTACTGTTGAAGATTGCTAATGCCCTAACACAATTGAGCTTTGATGCAGCTGAAATCCAGTAACAAAATTACTTTCCAATTCAATTCTCCAGAAAAAATAAGTTGGTAGCTAAAAACAGAATGAGGGGAGAAGGGAAGAAGGAGAAAGGAAAGTAAGTGCCCAAGTTGAAGCTGGGGAAATACCTAGATTAGCAAATACCTAAATTTGGAGCCAATAATTAACTGAGAAATTATGCAGTAAGAAAATTACCTAAGACATTCTCAGCAGAAAAACTCACATGTCTTGAGAAACGTAGAGCAAGACAAGACAAATTTTATTTTACTTAAAGTGGAAAAGCCCTGAGTAGTATGAACAGATATTTTGGATAGTTTGCTTTAAGACTGAACCTCTGATTAAGAACATTTTCAGTAGCCTCATAACTTATGCTTAAAAACCAATTTCAAATAGTTACTGTCCAGGTTATAGCATGAAAGATTGTGGTTAAATGCAGTTAAAGACAAGCAGCTTGGATTTAGTGCAGAAATACATAAGAGTCACTTTACCAGTGGTTACCAAGTCTTCAGGTTTGTGTCTAGAACTGCAAAATACTATGAGACAGGGGATAATCTTACATTGTATGACAACCTTACTGTGTCAGAAGGGTATTTTGGCATTTCAAGCCCAAATGCACATTTTCCAGAAATGCTTAAAGAAGGACTAAACCCTACAGAGATTTTAATGACCAAATAGGAAGCAGGAAGGTACCTTCTGACCCAAATAATGTACCTTTTTATTAAACAACAAACAAACAAACAATTTATTCTCTTAAATATTATCTTTGGCTATTGAAACAAAACCCAAAAAAACTCTAAGCAAAAAAGTCAGACGAGCTGGGATTTGAGAATTTCAGGCAGTAAACACACATTTTATCAAAAATTTAGGTAAACTAAGACCCCAAATCACTCATGAAAATAAATTGCAGAAGAGATGGAGACACTTGATACATTGGGAGGATGAGGGGGACTCAGAAGGACTGAGCAGCAGTTCCTCATTGCTATTATATACATTCCTCTGTAGAAGTTATGGTGCTTACATCCAGCTCGCCAGAGACAACTGTTGCGTCTCAGAAGCTGAAAAGTAAATTATTGACACAGCTTAGATTACCCTCATTCATTACCAAGGTCATCACTGCAGTGAATAACACAAAACCTCCCATCTCTAGTGTGCATTTTGTCAACTCAGCATTCTTCTACCTTGCTAGTCTCTGAAGTATAATAAACAACCAATTTCAAAAAGTTCTTAGAAGTACCTCATTACAGACTGACAAAGGTAATTTAAACATAAAATGTCAGCATAAGCAATTTCATGTATTTCAGGGAGCTGCAGTCACAACTAGAATGACTTTAAAGAAATCCAGGAACCTAATAACATTATCTTCTCTTCCTTCATTCTAGACATTCTGTATGTATTTCATTTCATCTTTCAAGATATCTGAAACTGAGATGCCAAGCAGAGAATGAGCCAAGGTGCAGGACATCAGCCTTTATTCCCATGCTTGGCTAGTCTGTGATTCACTGGGGTACTTTTAAATGGGTAATACAAAATTACACAGTGTATATGCCTACATTCCTTCCTTCAAGATGAAGTCTTCTGGCCATTCAGTTAAGTATCACAAGCAGCTTCAAAAATTGTTAACCTTCCATGTATTTTAATAAACAGGCACCTAGGTACATGAGAGAAAACCTCTAAATGCCCCCACATGTAAAAAGTACTTCAGCACCACCTCATCTTATGAACACTACAGAATTCATGTGGATGGGCACTGTAACTATCACAGCAACAGGAAGGCTTCAGATAAGACATTTTCCTGGAAAATGTAAAAAATTACTAAATCCAAAGCAAACCCAATTCCTCAGTTCCAATAACCAAAGAACAACTTTCCCCCCACCTTTACATCAAGAGTCATCATGAGAACAAAGCTAAAGCAGAAGATCAAAAAATCAAAGAATAAGGCAACACCGGTCCACAAAATACTGTCTTTTGCATTCTGATTATATTATGTTCGAATGCCTTTTAATCAGCTCTAAAGCAGCACTTCCAATATTGGGGTCAGCAGAAAAAAAGTATGAAAAGGAACTTTTGTCACTCATACTGATTATTTCTAAAGCGATTAGAATAACATCCCCATTACAGAAGTGTTTTATATACTTCACTGCAGTACAGAGATCTGGGGTAGCAGATTATAGCCAAAGCAGCAATTCAGTTTCTCACAAATGCAACGTGATCTACCTGGTCAATCAAAAAACACTTAATTTTGCATATAAATAGGCACAGTTTTACTAATGTTGGATGCCTTCACAAGACAATGGTATTCTTGCTCTTTGTACCCCAAATCTTGATTAAAATCTCAGTGATGGACTGTAAGAACCATCTTCTACAACCCAAACTAGTCTAAAACACACATGAGAGCACACACAGATACATTTTGCAGCTCTGCTGATCACACAGAGCTCCTGTAAGTCTGGTCACAAAACAAAAAGCCCAACTAAAAGACCAAGCAGCCATCACTTATTACATTGCTGTTTGAACTCTGAGTTTAGCCATTGTTACCATCAGCAGAAGTGTAAAATGCCCTGACAGTTATCCTGAAACTGACTTTGAGCAGATTTTGGACAAGGTTTCCAAATTAGAGGAATTTTGCCTACCATTAACTAGCTTGGTCTCTCTAAAGCACTTCCTGCTAGATAACACTGAAGATCTGAAGTGATGAAGAATGTCAGTAAAAAGAGATTCATCTTAAAACCTGCAAGTTACCATTTTGAAATAATCCTGTATCGAACTGGATTGATTAGAAATAAAAAGGCTCTTTAACAATATGGGGAATCACAGTAAAAGCAGCACTAGAAAGACATTCTTAAGAGATTTAAAAAAATTAAATTCTACCCTTTACAATTAACTATAGTGAATTGGAAACAGGATATGATAGTTAAGAAAAGATGAATACAAAAATCCAGTCTTTCTAATACAGGAAGAACTGAACACATAATGATGGTTGAGTGCCATACATAGTGTACAGTATGACTACTGAGTCCAGAAAAAATTTGAGGACAAAGATCAAATAACGTTTACAAAATGATCAGTCATTTTTACAGGCAACAGCTTGCACTAGAACATCATGTTTGAAAAACAAAGCAAGATAATTCTGAAACACAGAAACTGATTTTGGAAGATGTGGCCCTCAAACACTTACACCTCCACACTTTACTTAAATCAGTTTTGACTGATTTTTTTTTTGCCATTAAATTTTTCCTAGCATGTTTTAACACTCAAGCATTTAAATAACCATTTTAAACCCACTGATTATAGAAAATCCCCAATGGGCTGAAAACGTCTGCAAGGCTACCAGTTGTTAAAGTACACATTCAGTAACGTTTGGTGTGAACTTGAACAACACTTACAGCCAATGGAGTATGTAAGTAAGTAAGTAAGACTTAAATTTAACTAAGTATATAGTTATGTATGTACTGGAATCCAACACATTTCAGGCAATGGAGTTCCACCCCCTGATCCCCTTTACCTCCCTGACCTTGCCCCTACACTGTGCCAGCAAACAGACTTCCCATAGAAATGTGATGCCCCAGATGAGGGTCCTGATACGAAGTTATTTTGTGCTTTAGTGGTTTATTTTTCAGACAGATCAATGTCCTGCAATGTTTCAGAGTGAAGCCATGTAAACAGTTCTACCAACGCAGTTGAGGGGATTGTGCAGGAAGTAAGAAAAAGCAGCTGTGGACTGAAAGTGTTAAAGCCAATTTTGCCACTAAGCAACTGTCAAGAACTTCATAGGCATCCCTGCTGTTGTTGCTTCCTCCTGCCAGTGGGATGGGGAAGAGAATCAGAAGAAAAGAAAGAACAACACAGTAAAATTTGTGGGTTGAGATAAGAACAGTTTAGTAATTGAAATAAAATAAAAAACAATAAAAGTGAGACAATAAAAAGAGAGAGTGAAATAAAATCCAAGAGGAACAACTGATGTACAATACAATTGCTCATCACAAGCTGACCAATGCCTAGCTCATCCCCCTGCAGTGACTTGCCCCTCCTGGCCAACTGCCCTCAGTTTATATTCTAGGTGTGACAGTCTATGGTGTGGAATATCCCTTTGGCCAGTTTGGATCAGCTGTCCTGGCTGTGTTCCCTCCAAGCCTCTTGGGCAGTTCCTCATTGGCAGAGCACGGGAAAGTGGAAAGTCCTTGACTTAGGGTAAGCACTGCTCAGCAACAACTAAACCTTCAGCTTGCTATCCACATTATTCTCACACTAAATCCAAAGAACAGTAGTGTACCAGCTGCTAGGAAGAAAATTAACTCTATCCCAGCTGAAACGCAGACAACATGTAAACAACTCCACCAGTACAACTAAGGGAACCGCACGGAAGCAGGAAAAAAGCAGCTCAGGAGCTTTTAAGACACTTGTACCATTAAGAACCATATCAAGAACCTCACAGGCATCCTTATAAAGCCAGAAAGTATCTGCCATAGTCTCAAGGACAGAGAAAAAAAGGGGACTTCAGGTTCCCTTTAGTTTCAGCAAACCTCTGACATGATCTGGTCTCTTTGCTTGAACACTGGAAACTAAAACACCACTGTCAGAGAACATGAAAGCAAATTGCTAAAACTTTACAGAACTTCAGACATCAAGGTATGTAATAAATGTTGTATACACCATCAGTGATATTCAACTCCTCCCGATCCATTTTTCTTCCTGCTCATTTCTACTCTCAAAATTTTCACTGTTTTTACACAAAACATGCAAGGATTTCAGATCTCCTAGCATGACTACAGTTGGCATCCTTCTTGGGAGACATGCATGACAACTGGATAGGTACCAAGTGCAAGACTAACATCAAACATGGCATCTACAGTCCCTTCTTCTTATAGTTCAGGCATACTGATAAGCCAACATATGAAAGAGCATTCTAAAAATCCACAATAGCTTTTGTCCCAAGATTTAAAGGCACACTGACAAGACTTATTCTTCAAAGAGCCTGGGAAATGAAACAAAGCAAGAACTAGATAACTCACTGGAAGCTCATCTAACTAGAATTCCCTGTCCTCACTGCATACACGATAAAGTTTCTGCACCAGGTTTCCAGACTAGTGTGAAAAAATGGTAAAAGACATTGATCTCACAACAGAAATCAAAATCCATTTAAACATGTTAAGAAAAAACAATCAAAGAGAAAATTTAAACTCACAGCTCTCTATCAAGATTTTCTGTAAGAGCAGATTCTCATCAATATTACCAAGAATATAGTTATTTCTTCTTAAATGCAATCTCACAATTTTTCTACAGATCTTTTGATTGATTAATGTGAACTACATGTACTCCATCTGAAATATCAATAGGCTGTTTTGATTCATTTTACTTTTTGTCTCTAAAAGACAGCCAGCCACAGCTACCTTGCTCATCACTGTGCACTCAAGGCATCAGAATACACCCCTTTTTCTTGCATGTGGTCTGATCTATCAAGATAAATGAGCATCAGGGTGGCAGGAGGGGCAGGGCTAATGCCCCACCTCCTCCTCTGGCCATGTGCAGGACCCCAGGACACCACAACACCAGTGCAACCTGCAAAAAACAGGGTGGTGTAAGACACTGTCCCAGCCTAGAATTCATCCCGCAGCAGCCTCGAGGTTAACTGTCATCAGTGACAGCTGTAAACCTGACATCCTGTACACAGCAACTTGAAAGGATGCTTCCAAAAGGAAGACTCAATATTTTGTTGTTAATTCATCAAGCTCTGGCAGTCCCACTGAATTAAATTCAAAGAGCTGCCTGCAAAGACAGAACATTCTATTCTAATTTAACCAGGAGCAACATACCTTCACAACACAAAGTTTTGAGCTTCTCAGACAAGCTTGAAAACCAAGAGGGGAAAAAAAATTTAAAAATCACTATGACAAGTCCATGCAAGTCTCCCAGGAGAGCTTATAAAAATAATTCTTTTATTTCATGTATGACTTCTTGCAAATCAGTCCATGCCAGCTATAAGCATTACAGCACCACTGTATCTATGACTCAGCAAGGGAATCTGGACATATGAAGAAAATCCACTTACTAAAGTAAGAGGCAAGGATTTAAAATGGCAACAATTACAGCAATGCCACAGTAAATGAACCAACATGACTTGTGTCTGTACTCCTTGTATGCTTAAGCATACAAACTAGATTAGAATGTCAAACCCATTTATAAATTGGCTAAAGTTTGAAAGCAAGTAAAACAATGCTTAGTGCAGCTGAGCTGAAATAGAAAGGGGTCAACAGCTGTTTTCATCTCCAATGAACAAAAACAAACACTGGCTCCACATTTGACACAAATCACTGAGCTCTATTGCCATGATTACCTGTATGCAGCCCAACTATGCAAGTCTGTAGATCTGAACAAAAAAAAAAGCAAGCAATCAGCAGCTTCGTGTTGTAACCTAAGATACAAGCTTGATTAACCAAGACATTCATCACATGTTTACATATAAGCATGAACAGACAGTAATGTTTGTAGAACATTATTTGCTGCAGCAAAGGACCAAGTTCTTAAATGGCTCAACTGTGCTTTGGTCCATCACCTAGGACTAGTTAGAAGTAAATTTTTCCAAGAAGGGAGAAAACATCACAAGCCATACCTTCTCAATACATTACCTTCATCCAGATATTCTACAAAACGAGCACTCAGACCTTGCCTTGTAAACACCACAGTCCTCAGAGTCTGTATGTCACTAAAAGACTCCTCTTCTACATCCTCATAAATACTTTTTATAGAGTTGGTTTTGTTATGTTGCTCTTAGTCAACAACAGGAGGAGGAAGAAATATTTTCATTGCTTTCTTAAGCAAAAGAGAAGGATCTAAGAAGGAATTCCCCTCCCTGCTTCTCTCTAAGAGGGATGCTAATACAGAAGTAGCATAAAACATTTGAAACAATAAAGAACCTTAGAAGACTCACCCTACTCCCTAACATCTTTCATACAAACTCCTCAAGTTTCTCAGTGCCTCAGAAATAGTTATGCACGTTACAAATTTTGTATCTGAGTTTCTGGTTTTATTTTCTTAGTTTCTAAATAGAGTGTAGAGCATGTGGTAAAACCTGAGGTGACCACATCCCAGTGGTATATCTGTCAAACACTATGTATTATGTTACACTGGTTTGGAGCAAAGCCTCGACCACTGCTACATTGCCTAAACTAAATTCTCACACAAATGAAGTACCATTGTATCAACACGTATTTGATTATCTCACTATCGTATTTTATGTTAGCAGTCGACATGTGTGTCATCTTTCACCCAACGGCCTCACATGGGACGGCGGGGGAGAGCAAGTAGAAACACGAACCGACAGGAAAGCACTTATCCCACTGGCAGCAGGAATATTCCAGAGGCACGAGCGAGCACATCACGTACAAAGCTCTCCCTCCAAGTTTGTCCAGAAGCACCGCGGTAACACCTGTGCGGAGAGGAGCAGGACAAAGCCCCAGGCACCCCGGGGCAGCACCAGTCGCAAGGCACGGGAGCTGTCACGGGCAGAGCTGAGCGGCCCCGGCGGGAGCCCCGCGGCCACAGCGGGCGAGCGCGGCCGCTCCCGCACCGCCCGGACACAGCCGGAGCCCCGCGGCTGCGGGAACACGAGCCCGCACGGGCTCCTGTGGGAGACGGTTCCAGCCACCGCTCGCGGGCTCCGCGGGGAGCGGTGCCGGGCCGGAGAGGGCGAGGCAGGACCCGACAGCGCGAACGGGCACAGCCGAGGCCGCTGCCAGCGCTCCGGACCGCGGACCCTGCGGGCCGGGAGCGGAACGGGGAGCGGGGCTGCTCCCCCGGCGAGCGGCCCCGCAGAGCTGCGGGCTGNCCGGCAGCCGCTCGCCGCCGCCATCCTCCCGGCCCCACTCCGGCCGCCGCCATTTTGCTCCCGAGCCCCGGGCTCGGCCGGGCAGCGGGAGCGCATACAGCGCCTGCGCGGCGGTGGCGCTGCGGCGCGCGGGACACGTGGTCCGCCGGGAGGGGGCGGGGCCCGGGCGGGGTCTGAGGGGCCGGGCGGGCCCGATCCCCCAGGGGTCCATTGGTGCCACCACGGTATCCTACCCCCGGTACCTCCCCGGTGTTCCCCCTCTGCTCCCCAGGCACGGCTGGTCTGGGATCGTGAGGGAGAGTGGATCTCGGAGTGTGAGCCCTTGCAGCGACACCCTTCCCACACCCCTTGCGTTGCTTGCCATGTGTGATACATCCCGCAAGCTCGTTACCATTCCCAGATGCAGAGGTGTCTGCAATGTAAGTTGTGTGTCAGCACATGTTCTTTGTCCTTGAGACTTAAGCTGCTTATATTAAGCATATGTCTGTCTGCTTGCTTTGCCACACTGCTGTGAGCTCATTACAGGCAGGACACAGATTCCAGTTTTATTGTTCATGCTCGCCTGGAAATAAACTCCCAGCACCTTCCCCACTTCTGATAAAGCTCTCAGCATCTGAAATTAGTATCCAACACACCTACATGAAGGTGCGTGCCAGCAGTAAAATGTCTCTAGCTGTTCCCACCGTTGCTGGTGTCACTACTGCTACATTTTCTTCAAAGAAAGATGCATGTGGATACTGTCAGGATTAGCCACCACCTGTAAGAGCACTGTTTTCTGAATCAGAGAGAGTGACCAAAAATCCAAAGTAGTCAATGTTCTATTAGAACAATAAAATCACTTAGGTAAAGTGAACTACTTGAGCCCTCTAAAAGAACTAAGCACCTACGTCTATATATGAGAAGGTCTGAGAAAAGAGTTTCATGTAGAGGTCAAAAATCTGATGAATTCACATGGCAGAAAATATTCAGCAAACTGAAAGCCACATCTGTGTTCATTCTTGGTTTGTAAAGGCGAGCTATGACTGATTACATCTCGTCCTGATTCTGCTGACAGTTCATTTCTGGAGGAAAGCCTTCCTCCCACTTGGCATCGTGCTGTCCTCCATCTCTGTAATTAACTCGCCTGAATGCAGCAGACCTCCCTAACTACCACTTGGCACAGCATCCCATAGTTCTGAGCAGCTTACCAAGAAGCTAGGGAAAAAACAACCTCTAATATATTTGCCTATGCTTTAGACTCTTCCTACTGGTTTCAGCCAAAAAATGTAGGAGAAACACAGTATCAATGTACCTCTTGGGGTTTTAACCATCTTCGTTATTTATATGGTCTCCAGTATTATAGTATAGGAGAGAATCACAACCATTGATTTCCATATCTGCACAGTACCAGAGTAAGATGAGGGAATTTTTATCATTGTAGTTTCATTGATACGGTTCATGCTGTCAGGATTGTGCTTGTATCTGTTCAAGGGGCACTATGCCCTGTAAATGTGATGTCTTTGCAAGCTTTTGTTGCTGTTGTCAGGAGAGCTCATAAAACTGACTGGCAGACAGAGCTCAGCCTCTTTGAGCTATTGCTTACTACAGCCTTTCCATCTTCTATTTATGTCTATCTTCTTGCTTCTGCCCTAACCAGTTTTCCATTCCCTGCTCTTAGGAACCATTATATGGAATACCACATACACAGTGTTCAGCTTAGTTTCATTTTGCCCTCATTTTATGTACAATTAGGGTAAATATGTTTATATTGCCTGCCTGAGCATATTAGGCTTTAGGTCTATGACCTCTGTGCTAAAATATTTTTAACTCACTGACCTGTATCTCATTTGGGTCCCTGTAGACACTGCAACTACAGAAAAGGCTTCATTTGTCTGAGCCACCAAAGTCAAGCAACCAGTAGACACAAACCTATAAAAAACTAAACTGCAGTAGTTTTGAAGCATGGAATTGTTAATTTAAATGTATCTGTTCGGAGAAGTGATTAAGATGAGGTTCTTAAATATGAACAGTGTGAGACAACCCCATCATCTCTATATCATTCATGATTTATAATACCATTGTTACAATTTTAGCAATGACTTGCTGAGAGCAGCATGGAAATAAAAACCAGTTGCAGTTAAACAAATAAAATTCAGCTCACAGAGCTTTTAGACTAAGGGGGAATAGTACACCAGCTTGGTTTTCAGGTGGCAGGAATCAGTTACGAATACGTTCCCAAAGTTCTATAAGTAGGTAAAATCACCCATTGAATTCTCCAGCAAACCTGGCTCATAATCTTACAGGTAGTGAAAATGACAAAAAAAGGAAAAAAAGTCTTGCAGGCTGAATGTTTGGTTCATTAGTGGTCTTTTTTAATATTCTAATATCAATAACTAGAATGTAGTCAAAATGGATGGTTAGATTGAAGTGCCAAGATCTTGCTGTGCAATAGTCACCCTTTTAGTAGCTAAAATAAACCTTCTTTCTTATGACTCAGAGGGAAACAGTGTGTTGGGTAACAACTTGGGGAGACATCTGGCAGGTTGGAAGCGAGGAGCTTTCTTTTGCTTTAGATTTTTTAAAGCATAGAGATCACCCCTTGAGTGCAGCACACTGTCATTGTCTTTGAGGATTGTGTGGTTTCATGGGCTAGACAACTCAGAAGCACACCAAAAGCAAGCTGACTAGCTCCTTCTGCCACCTGGGACCTTGGTGCAGAAGACGGGTTATAAAACACTGAGTTACAAACCTCGCTGCGGAGGAGTGGGAATTGGAAGCTAATTGCATTTACATGCAGGTAATATGTTTTCTGAGATGAGAAGATAGGAGATTCAGACTGACAAACACCCCCAGAGCATGTGCACACACATCTCTTCCCTGATCACTTAATTATAATCCTCACCCCACACTCTAAGAAATAAATTGACGTTCCAATTTTATCAGGATTGAGATATGTTTGGTCTGATCGATTTAAAATAATCTCTTGATGTCCTAGTGAACAAAATCTTATATATGCCCTAAATATTGTAAAATAATCCTCTCCTCTTTAGAACAAATGGCGTGCAGAATGAGATACTCCCCGAGCCACACAACAGTTTGCAGTAGCTCTGCTCATAAGCAATGGTACAATACTTTGTTCGTGTTTTTGCAGGGACTTCTATAAAACACTTACCAATGGTAATTACTCTACATACATGTTACATTTTAGCTCCAAATTGTAGTGTTAGTAGAAAAAATTGATTATGTGCCACCACTTATTAAGAATCAAACCAACTCAAATGTCTATTGCAGTTCATTTGCCGTTTATTTGCAGTAGGAAGCTCAAGCTTTGAAATGCCCTTTTGATGATATTTATCAGAGTTTATTGAAAAGAAAATACACTTGGAAAAAACCCCTGACCAGTTCATTTCCATTGCTTCATTTTGTGTTCATGATTCATTTCTTAGACTTTTGGATGCTTCTTTTGATTTTCAGTCCAAATGTGTACTGTTTGTTATTATCAATGATGTATTTGTATTGCTGTGTTGTGTGCAGGGTCTAATCAAATCCAGGGTCCACTGTGCTGGATGGTTTGCCAAACTCAGATTACAGTACATGGTCTAGAGAATTTACCAATTAACTGGAAGGTGTGATCATGCAAGGCACCTCCTGCAAACCAGTGAGAAAAACAGATCTGTGTAATTTTCAGTGAGAGTTGGGGTCACACCACATGTTGAAGAAGGTGCCTCCTACAGAAATAATGTCAGCTGCATTAGTTAGAGAATGTGATTCTGTTTAGCTGTAAACAACACTTTTTTATTCATGACCTTTTGAAGTGTAACTTTCTGATGTTATGGATCAAATCCTTAAAGTTTAATTTATCCTGTTAATTTTTTTTTTTTGAGTGTATGTATTTCAGTTCAATTTCATGGAACTCAAAGCAGTAAATCATGGCTAAAGAAGAGCTTAGAATACTTCAGAGTATAATTTGTTTATTGGTAACTGATCCACAATAACTGAATGCTAAAGGGCTGAAAAATAGATTTAACACTGATGTTTATTATGCTAAACAGGCTTCATTTTTATCAATGATATTGATGAGATTCTGCAAAAATATAGATCTGGACTATTACCGGCTTTTTTGTTAAAGAGGCCCTGCCCAAAGCAGGTAGCAGAAGAAGGGGCCTTTGAAGAAGCACAAGGAAAAGAAGTGACACTAGACTTCCACGTTAAGATGGGCAGGCCTGGAGACAGATAGGGATCTGTCTGTGGAACAATCTGGCACCTCAAGAAATGAAGACAGTGTTGGTGGTGATCTATGCCAGGAGGTTAAACCTTACAAAACTACTGGCCTGTGAAGTCCGTGGGCTGACAATGATGGGCAGCCCATGGCCATTACATTTAGACAAACCTACACTGGGAGGCACAAAATTAATTAGTTTGCCTGCATGACCTTCAGGAAGCTAACTTCTGCACATGCACAGGAAAAATCTCTCACTCTGATCATCAAGGCATATCCTAAAAGGAATGTTACTTGATTGTAAATCAAATTTCATTTGGATTAACTTTTAGTTGAGTCCTTAAAAGGGGGGTGTTATGTGTACATAAAGGGTTTGTTTGTTGTTACTGTTGCTACAGTGTCACTGATGCTTTTGGTAAGGATATAATCACTCACCCTGTGGCTGCATTCCTTGGTAAATGCTCTTTGTAATTTGTCAGTGAAACATGCCAAAAACAAATAGCTGATGATGATGGCAAGTACTTGCCTTGGCTGTGTAAACCTGGACTGCTGGTCTTTTTCTATCACTCTGTACTTTATAAAATGATCCATTTTTTCCCTCATGTTTCTGTGTGCAGTGAGCACAATGTAAGATGTTTGTGGAATGAGAGGTTACTTATTACATTGATCTCTCCTCACAGCTCGGTATGGCACTATGCCTACTTTGCTGCACACTTCAACCTGCTTTAAATGCAGAGTTGATAACTTCCTACAGCCATTTCTGGGCATCTGAGTGCTTCACAAACACTAATGAATTCTCGAAAAACAGTTTTTATATCCACCCTGTAGATTACCATGTGAGACATAGAATTATTCAGATGGAGCATCTGCTTATTGTGGAGCTCAATTAAGGTACCTGGGCCCTTATGGGCACTTCCCAGTGCTGCAGCACGTGCCATGCTCAGTGCTGTGTCCCGTTCAGTCCAGTTGCAGCTGGGAGTCTGCCCTCTTGCAAACTTGGCACCAGAATTTCAAGTCAAGCACTCAGAACATGAAGAGCAAACTGCTAGCCACAACTTAGGAAAAGTTTAAGTAATGACTGGTTATTACATTGTTAATCTTTGGCAGAGGCAAGGTTGGATTCGTAGGAGAGCACTCAGCTATGAGGCAGTCCTTTCTCTGCCTGAAATGTCTTGTCTCGTGCCACCTTTGCCTTGGAAGTTCTGCAGCATGCTGAGCAAAGGTCAACAGATGGACAACACTTTTTAAAAAAAATGTACATTCCTGATTTATACCCAGAATAGGTCCATCCTATAAATTATCTATCTGGTTAGACCCTGCTATCATATAATCATAGAATTATAGAATCAGATGGGTTGGAAAGGACCTCTGAGATCATCAAGTCCAACCCTTGATCCAACACCATTGCAGTTACTAGATCATGGCACTAAGTGCCACATCCAGTCTCTTATTAAATACTTCCAGGGACGGAGAATCTACCACCTCCCTGGGCAGCCCATTACAGTGCCTGATTACTCTCTCTGTAAAGAATTTCTTCCTAATATCTAATCTAAACCTCCCCTGGCAGAGCTTAAGTCCATGCCCTCTTGTCTTCCTGCTGGTTGCCTGGGAGAAGAGACCAACCCGCACCTGGCTACAACCTCCTCTCAGGTAGTTGTAGAGAGTGATGAGGTCTCCCCTGCTACGACTCATTTGGATCTGGGTGTTGTAAAGTGCAGTTACTGATGTTAAAAAGAGTTATCCGTTGGAACCTAAATAGGTTTTGATTACATAGCATCAGCTGAATTCACAGCACTGACTGGAATTTGTCTATGTATTTCATGTGTGGATAAACTAACTCATTGGGAAGTTCATGCTAGAAAGATGATAGTAGATGATCAGTGGAAGATAAAAGAATGATGATGTGCATATAAAGCCTGTTCATAGAATCATAGAACTATAAGGAAAAGACCTTTAAGATCATCGAGTCCAACTGTTAACCCAGCAATGCCAAGTCCACCACTAAACCATGTTCCTAAGCACCACATCTACACGTGTTTTGAATCCCTCTAGGGATGGTAACTCCACCACTGCCCTGAGCAGCCTTTCCAGTGCTTCATGGCCATTTCAGTGAAGAAACTTGCACACAGAATAATTTAGGTTGAAAAAGATGTCTAAGATCAGAGTCCAACCCTTGACCAATCGCNCGTTGAAAAAGATGTCTAAGATCATAGAGTCCAACCCTTGACCAATCGCCACCCTGTCAACTAGATCATAGCACTAAGTGCCACATCTAGTCGCTTCTTGAACACCTCCAGGGATGGTAACCCCACCATCTCCCTGGACAACCTGTTCCAATGCTTAACAATCCTCTCTGTGAAGAAATTCTTCCTGAAATATGCTGAGCTGGAAGAGATCCACACAGATTATCGAAGCCCAACTCCTGGTCTGGTACAGAACAGCCCCGAGGATCACACCATATGCCTGAGCGTTGTCCAAATGCTACTTGGACTGTGGCAGACTTGGGGCTGTGACCACTTCTCTGGTTCTTTATATTCAAATTGCTGAATGGTAATCCTCCTGAGATGTTGCTTGATCAACGGTGCACAAATCTTGTAATGTTATTACTGCTACTTCCTCTACTGTTTTAAGAAAGAAACTTGGATGATGAAGCTATTATCAAGCTGAGTAGTGTCCGGACAAGACTGAGTGAGTATGGTTTCTGAAAGAGTAGGCCTGGAAACAAATTGAAGCAATCAGTCATTGTCAGTGAAAGAGTAATGAAGACATTGTTAGAAATCCTCAGACACTGGAAGTTTCTGAAGTGCCAAGTGAAAGCAACAGGCAGAATAGTCAGTGGTCAGACTACTTGAAAGAAGTAGTCAACATGATGAAGATCTAACCTCCTCAAAGAGAGCTGAACACTGTAATGGATTGCTCTCAAGCAGCAAAATTTACCTCGTGTCAAATCTAAATATTCCTTACTGCAATTAAGTTCACTACTTTTTTTCTGTCAACAGCAGAAACAGGAAACAGATTATTATTTTAGCCTTTGCAACTACTTTTATTGGGCAAGTCTGGAAGAGAGTCACCTTCTCCCCTAATTCTCCATTTAGACTAAACAATTCAAACTTCTTCAGCTTTTCTCCAGGGATATTTTGTGGTTCTTTGTTGTTCTGCTCACACTTCTTTGTTGTCTGTGTGATTAGTTCACATCTTTCTTGAAGTCTAGGTCCCAAACTGGAAGCCCAAACTGCAGCACAGGTTTTACCACTAACATGTGCTGTAGAGAACCTCACAGGTGATGCTTGGGGGTGTATCCCCCAATCTCCTGGGATGAAGGTAGGACCTGAGGAGGTCATGTATGAGCTTTTATACACTGTAGTGGGGTCCAATTATTTGCATGGGATAACTGCTGGAGATGAGTGACTGTATCCCTAGGACATCACAATCGAGGATAAAAATGTGTTGTACCAGCCTGTCATATATACAGAATGCGTTGTACACATATATCCCATATAAAGCATTTGAGCTAACAGGAGGGTTACAGAAATTACCTGAATGAGATAGTTGCTTTGGAAGTCCCTTTTAAATAGAAGTAGGTTTAATCTGTGTCAGACAGAGTTCTGTGTTGACTGACAATTCAAGGGTTTTTGGATGCAGAGTCTAGGTGCAGATCCTAACAGATAAAGTCAACCCTGAATGAATGCAATAAACTGAAATTGTTAGCACATCACCGTGGTTTAAAGTAATAATGCTCTGAAAGTCTGGTTTTGCTTATATTTCAAGCTTTTGATTCTGCCTTTCTTTTTGCCTTTGAAGTGAACATTCATTGTACACTGCTCTTTGTTTTCTCCCAAGCACTTTCATTCTCTGCCTCAGGCCATCCCATGTACATGGGAGGAGAATTGTGCAAAAGATTTTTTCCCAAATCTCTCCTTAAAATTAATTTTTACTATGACTCTTATGAGCAATGATATGCTGCTACTGTTTGCTGTGCTGCATATGGCATTCACCTTGTTACTACTCGCTTTTCCCACCACATGTGTATTTATTTTTGGCTCGAGCTCTGCCCTTTCAAAACAAAGGAGCCTACTGTGCCAGAAGGTGTTACCTTGGTAAGACCAGTTTTGCTTCTGTAGACCTTTGCAGCTGTCTGGGGATGTTAAAGAAGAAGCTGCCTGTAAAAGTGGTATCTCAGGGTAAAGACAGGCTTCTGACTGCTTTGTTGGGACAGTGGACAGTCCCAGTGGATAGCTGGGACAGTGACTCCGCCAATTCCTTTTGTGATATTGCTGAACAAAAATGAATGCATGACAGATCCTGATAATTTCCCCCCTCGGTGTCTGATTCTCTCTGCACTTCACTTTCTAAAGAGTTGATTTATTTGGCCTATTTAGACTGTAACATAGCTCATGCAGTAGTTTGCATGTTGCTATATGGATAGCATGTAGCCTTGTGGCATAACATCTGTTGGCAGTCCATACTGCTGAATTAAACCTGTGCTCTGGAGGGACCAGTCGAGGATTAGGCATTGTGAGCGAGTCCTAGAGCAGCAAGTTGTGTAGCAGCTGAGTTGCTACATTCACACATCACTGCTTAGGGATATTAACCTGAGTAGTAGTAGAGAAATTTATTAAGGTGTTGAGCGTTTCTTGCTGCATGCCAGAGACATGCTCTTAGGTTCCTGCAGGCAGTATTCACTTTCAGTCTATAATTCTTTGTGAACAAACTTTGGAGATAAAATGAGTGTTGCAGGCAGAAAACAAAAGATGTCAAAGACCAACCACAGAAACAAATGACCTGGCTCTGGATGGCACCCAGGATTACAGCATCCTCCACAGTTGAACATGGAAATTACTTCATGATGCCACCACAACAGAGCAAAAAACCAAAAGGTTATGTGTTCTTGAGGCCTGATGAAAAATGAAACAATATCTGTGGTGATTTTAAAAGTAGGCATGGTTCATTTATCTAAATTGGACGAATAGGGGTATTGAAAGCCTCCAGCTGATCACAATAAGCCATTGGGATTAGTTTTGTGTCCTGTCCAAAATCCATGGGTTGTCTCCTCCCTCTGTCTGGGTTGGCACAGTGCCACTGACTTCAGTTGTACAGTGCCAGCTAATACCAGCTGGAACTCCAGACTATGATTTGCTTATTCATCAGATTCCAAGGGGAAAATATAAATAGTACTTAGCAATCTTTCTGCTCGCTATAGAAAAAAATAAGGAGTCTCATCCTCATTTAAACAGAAGGGAAAAGCAAATACTGGTAAAGTATTGAAATTTTGGTGTCTCAAGGAAAAGGGCAAAAAGCTGATATTGTCCCACTAAAATTGATAGAAACACTATCCCTGACTGGTGAATGTAAACTGAACCCCCAAATTATCATAAGGGCCCTTTATGGAAGTAGAATAGTTTTCAGAGGAATTCAGCACTTCACTGCTTCTACCAGTGTTAGCAATATATTGATTATTTTTATGATTGTAAACAAAGGCAGCAGCCAGTTTGGGTCCTTACGCTCATACCGAAATATCTGTTAAAAGAACTTGCAAAATGTTCAGCCTTTCTCAAAACAGTTGCTTTGTTCTGGATCAGATGTGGCCAGAAACAGAAAGCAGCATCCTCTACTGCAGTCCCTGCACTGCCTGGGGCTCTCAATTCAGTCTCTGGTGGGTCAGACTGCCTGCCACCCCCAGCACACCCAAGAGCAGTCAGCCTGACAGTGCTGTACCATTCAGAGGCTCAGACTTTGGACTGGGGCTTTGCTGGCATTTAGCTGTGCCAGAACTGCGGAAGAATCCTAGCCTAGAGTCATATTAAGTAATCCCTGTATTCCAGCTCTTACCCCAGCTGACTATTGTTTCAGCTTACTGAACAAAAATGTTGTGTGCTGTATAAATCAACCAAAGGCATAGCAGACAATATCCTTTGTTCCAGATTTCAACCAAGTTTTAAGTTGTTTTTCATGCTACTTACTTAGGTGGATAGAAATCTTGTCCTTCAGGAGAACAAGACCAGGGCAAAGTCACTGCACACCCAAACAGCTGAGCCTGCCTGGTGTTGCACAATGATTTAGTGCCATCTACAGTGTGAAATGGGTCTCAGAGACCGAGAGCTGTCAGAGGTTTAGATTACACACGAAGCAAAACAGCATGCACAAAAAATTGCCGCCTTACAATTTAAGAACAAATAAAGACATGATAAAAAGCCAGAAGAAATTAAATTAAATGCTTTCTATATATTAAAATAGCAATAGAAGATTTAATGTTGTTTAATAAAATTTTTGCTTTTGAATATGCTTGATTCCAACAAAGATTGATGTATTCATGTGTTATAGGACTTTTTTTTTTTCTCAGCTCATTTATTTTTGCTTGACTGAGCTTGAAGTAAATGACAAATGTCACCTGGTGCCCTTCTTAATAAGATTTATGCAATGGCATACCAAACCTGTTCTGTGTCCTCTGGTGTCATTGGTATTACTTACCTAGACTTAAGGAGAGAATAAGGACTCTGTAAAGTAAGTTTCATATTGTAGAATCTTCCTTGTTAGTGCAGTTATTGAAACCTAGGAGCATGTTGTCCTTTTGAAGAACTGTGCTCTTGTCCAAAGCACATGAGCATTTGACTGTGCTTAACTTATCCACCTAGGAAGTTCTCTCCATTATCTCTTCCCTGTGATCTGTTCAGGCAGTAAATCAAAAGGGTGGGGTTTTTTACCCACATGATGATAAACTAAAAGATTTACTTCTTTCTTCCCCTGTACAGTCTCACAGCAAGAGGGCTGAGCCTGATTGCTCTTTAGCCTTTACATGTTATAAGTAAAATTTGGGATTGAGAATGAGTTTCTGACAACTAGATGTGGGCTCATCCTAAACTCTTACACAAATTGACAGTCAGGCTCTGAATCGTTGCAAGAGCAGCTTCCCAAGTTCTGCAATACCTGAGGGTCTAAATGGAACCTCTAAAAATGATCTCTTGAGTGACACCCATAGAGAATGACTTCTCCATTTGCCATTATTGATATTTCTAAAATTAAATGGATTTGAGAATAGGAACTGAAGAAACAGGCTCTGATACCAAGGCCTCTCACAACCTTCCTCACTGCTCTCTTTCCTCTTTGCTTGTATTCCTCAGTATTTATATGTCTTTGCAATTAGATCCATTGTTTTCTTATGTCAGTGATATTATATTTATTGTTCCTAGGGTAATACACTGACAAATTCAAGAATATACTTCCTCCTTTTTTATACACACTATGCAGAGCAGGCTTATTAAGTGTTGAAACAATACTTGCAGGAATCTAATGTACATGCCTTTCTTTCCAGTGTGGGAGATGAATTCATTGGAGACTGGAGCTGAGAGGAAGGACAATATTAATATTTTTTTTTCCTTCAGAGTAAAACCAGTTTTGTTGTGTCTGTGTTTAAGGACACACGAATTAATCAGCTGTTTTTCTTAAAAGAAGGATTATGTTAAAGAAGTACCTGCCTTTCATTACTGGTTAAATGCTCAAGGCAAAACACAGTCTATAACTAGGTTGTACATGGTTTGTTTATTCAAAATGCAATGATGACTTCAGTGTTGTTAAGCCTGCTTGGGCAATGGTCTTGAGCAACATATATTCTGGATTATAAACATGCAGCATCTGACTCCAGCATTTGGTTCTTCTCTCTGAAGTACTGTTGTAATTCAGGAGAAACTGCACTCAAGGTAATGAGCTTTTCGTCTTCAAAACGGGAGCGGGGCTGAGCTCTGCCGTCCCCAGGTGGCAGTGTGAGCCCTGTATAGATAGAGAAGCCCAGGTCATGGCTCGGAGAGATCCAGGTTACCCTGTGTGTGTGTGTGTGTGTATTCACTTTGGCCAAGTTCCATTGCTGCATTCAAAAAACCCCACTTCTCGTCTTTTCTTCCAAAAGTGCCCCCAAAAGCCGGTGCAGCTTAAACAAGTGTTCCAGTAAGGTTCAGAATGAAAAGGTCATGAATTTATGTTAAAACACATCGAGATTGCGTCTGTGCTAGAAACAGACATTTTTTCTATTTGCAATTTGCAAAGGCTGTTCTTCTGTTTCTGAAGAAGCAGCTCAGAGTAGAATCACCACCAAATCCTCTATATTCCACTATACTTATTATTGAGCTGCAATTTATGGAAAAATAGAATATTACTGATATCAGGCACATTTATAAATATCAAATGTATTTAATTTTATTGAAGATAGGTTTTTTTTTTCAATGTGTCCAAGTGGTACAAATAGGATTTATTTTCTTTCAAGTATGAAATTTGTGGAGGGAAAGTTACAATGTTAGAAATTTCTCATTAAAGGAAACCTGAACCTTCCAAAAAACTGAAGGTAATTGTGCTTATTTCATTTTCAAATTAGATACTTACATTTCACTGTAGTTCTAGAGGTTAAATACCACTATCAGGACAACTGTCCTATATTTATATTGCTGTAAGACCCCTGTTTTGAATTCTTCTGTATTTTGATGCATCTCTAATCTTTTATGACAGGGGTAGTTCAGAAACTTGTTCACTCTGACTGAAATGTTTTCATCTCTGAAAAAGCAAAGATGATCACAAATATTCTTTCAAGGATAACATCAAGGGGTTTATTTATGGGAGTATTATTATACATAGACCGGGGGGGGGGGGGGGGGAGGGAAAGAGTGGTTGAAAATTCTCTCTCCAAAATGTCATTGGAGTAATTTTATCAGGACTGGAAAAACTGCAGATCTGTAGATTAGTGATAATGAGTGTTAATTTTCAGAGAAGTTTCAACATGTATTGCAGTTCTGTATGTTCAATTCTCTTTAAAATAAGGATGTCAATGTATGTGTCCAGGGAGGGTTAATGGTTCTCTGTGCAGCAGGCTTGGTTCCCTCAGGTGATATTCCAAAGCCAAGTAGCATGGAAAATATGGCCCAGCATTAACTTCCTGCACACTTGATTCAGCTTTTTAAATAAAATCAACAAGTGGCCTCATGCAGAAATCAAAATGCTGAAACAGCCTTACACTGTTATCTACAATCTTTGCCCAGGAGCAGATGAGGGAGAAAAGGAGTTGCAACATTAGGGGCTGGTGCTGTCTCTGTATGTTAACTGGAAGTGCTTTGCCCTGGCACTGATGGGGATGTTATAACCTGTGCCACTGTCCCAGTGGCTACAGAACCTCCCCTCTCAGCTAAGGTGTGAGGAAATGGCACTAGCTAATGAACATAACAGAAGGAACCTCAGCAATTCAAAATTAAATTATTCCAGTGATAGCAGTTTATAGAGCAAATACTCTTAAAAGCAGGGTTCTGAAAGAGTAAAAGAGCAAGGAACCATCCTGTGGGATCAGGTATGTTGGGAAAAATACAGAATGTATTTTTATGGTAGCAGAGAAGAAGAGAACTGCTAGATAAACTGTGCCAGGAGAGCTTTGAAGTCTTCCTGCCACCCTGAAGGGACCAATAACAAAACTAGGAACAGCAAAAGGCTTTCCAAATCTAAACTTGATGTGAGAAAACTCCTAGTGTTCACAAGTGGTGTATAAGCACTGTGTGGAGGGCTGGGAATGCGAGTGTAGAGGAGGCTGAGCATCCCCAGGCACTAAATGAGACAGACTGAGTGAGGAACAAAAGGGACAGTGCTGAGCCAAGAACAGCTGAGCCTTTTTGGGGACACGGACAAACACTGTTCACTGCCATGTGAAAATACGTAGACTGGCTGTAAATGCCAGGGTGCAGCACTATTCTGAGCAGAGGGCTATGGTAATGGGGAAGACTGGTTTAGATTTAGAGCTCAATAGTTGGAAGGTTTACTAGAAGAATAAGATTATGTCTCATTTTCTAGTAAATGTTCAGAAAGCTGGAAAATAATTTCCAAGCTTGGGAAGATAAATGAGAGCCACTGTTGCTATTGTAGGACAGTGTTTGTTTGATTTCATTTTAATACAGGAATCAATGCTAGTGGGGTCTGAGCAGGAAATAGCTGGAAGATGAAAGCAGAATCTCAGTATAACTTTATGAAGTTTTCAATCCTCACAACTGTTGAGAAAAACAAAGTTAATGTAGAAAGCACGAAACACAAGAACAAATACCTGAAAACAAGTAGTAGAACTCAAAACCTGTTATTTTAAAGTATCATATATCTATTTTAATGTATCATATATCTAGGACAATGTCTCAGGAAGTTTGGTTGCTTGGGGTTATCTAGTGCATGCTTAGCTGCTATTGCTCCAGCTGATGAATGCAAATCAGTCTTTTGTTGTCTAATTACTTTGGAAACATCTCTCAGACATATTTATTTCTGGGAAAATTCTGTATTTGTTACAGATAGGTAGGATATTTAGTGGTTGGGGAGAATTTACAGGAAAAAAACCCTTGTTGTCTCTTCCTCCATAAAAGCAAGCAAGTAAATTTACCAAGATAACAAAGCCACAGCTTGGGCAAAATACCTGCCAGATATGTCTGTTTCATCACTGATCCACTATTGTTTGTTTGAGTAGACTGCTAACTCTTTGTTCTTTACACCTTGCTAACATATTCTGCACATTGTCAGAAAACCCTCAAGATGTGGCTCTCCCCACCCTCAGTGTGTTGCAGGCTGTCTTGGAAGTGAGCTTCAAGTATGTACTCTGGTGAGAAGCCTAGAGAAGGATGACATGGTTATCTAATTCAGTCTTTGGTAATTAAAGGCAGGAGAAAATACAGAAGAAATTAATAAAACGTATTTAGAAATGAGTAGGGAATCTAAGAAGTTGCATGTTTACTGCAGCTCAGTGAAAATCTCCATGTCTGCATATAACAAGTGCAGATTTCATCTATCAAAAATGTCCATGCTGGAAATGGCACAGTCTGTAGCTGAGGGGAGGATTATTTACTTTCCTGCCTCTTCACCTCTGAGTGCACAAGTAACACATTTTATACAGGCATGTGTAGAGTGTCAGATGTCTGATTGCTATGGGTGAAAGCTGACTAGCTATAAACCAGCACCAGTTTGCAAGATGAATTCCTTAATTAGCATGGTGCTTGTCCTGGGCTAATAGCTCCTAAGTGTGGCTTAGTGCCATGACACTGAAGCTCTCCAGCATCCATCCAGTTCTGCATGCAGAGAAGTAGATATATCCCTCTCTGTACCTGCCCAGTTACTTCTGTTCTTAAATAGTCTCCTACCAGGAATGCTGATAACGTTTTTCTGCCTTTATCTGTTACCCTGTCACATATTTTGCTTTGATGCTGAACCCAGGCAGGTGACTCGACATTTCCCTGCTGTGGACGGCTGCTCTCTCAGCAGGCTGCATCACATCTTCGCCTGGATTAGTGATGCTTTGGGTAGGATGTGCAGGAAGGAGATATTCTCTGCAGTGGGAGCAGAGAATTATTTTATTCAAGGTACTGGTCATTTATGGGTCAGATTGTTTTTTGAATGAAGGTGGTATGGGAATTCCAGACAACGTGTCATTGGGGTGCAGACAATTTGTGTGAAAAGACTTACGCACATGAATATAGCGGAAAAATACTTTTAAAGCTCTAGTAGATGGGACAACAGACAGCTTTCTCCGTTTTGCCTCACAACATCAGCAGCAGAGACAGACTCCTCCCACCCACTGGGCTCATCAGTGTAACTCAGCGAGAGCCTGTGGGAGGTGGCTGGATCCACCCAAGGTGCTCCTTTCCCAGTAAGTGGGCACATACATACACTCCTGCTGGTGATGACCCAGGGACAGCAGCTACCCAGTATATTTCGGGTTGTGTTGGTACATCTTGCATCCAACTTAAAAAGTAAGAGACTTGACTGTCAAGCAGATGGACTCTTTGCCTTCACTGAAAAGAATTCAGCATCCTACAGGCTTTGAACAATAGCAAATTAAAAAAAACTCCGGGGAAACTCCTGACAGCAGCAGGTACTGGCTGGTCAGATACCCCAGGTCTCCCCTCACCAGGATAAAATAATGGGCCCTATAATGCACCATGGATCCCGACTCTTCCACTTCAGGTCTGCCAGTTGGAGCAGCTGCTGGATCCACAGCTCCCCACCTGAGGAAAAAGTGGGACTAGTGGTGAGTTCTGTCTTTGAGCCCTCACTTTTTTTTCTCGTGCAAGTCCGTCTTCTTAGAGGAGCTTTCTCTGTGGTGTTCACATAAAAAATATGTGTTCTATTCATTCCAACTAGAATCCAGCTCTCCCCAGGAACTTCCCTCAAAAAAGTTCCTTTCCTCCCACCTCCTAGATGGCAAGTTTTTGCTTGAGAGGAAGGGAATGCTGTCACAGCATCCTACAGAGACAAGCATCACAAAACCCCACTTCTGTGGGGTGCCTTTCATAAGCTTTATGTGATTATAGAAGACTAAGTAAAATTAGTTAACTAATTAACTAAATAAAGCAGCAACTCGCTCTCCTATTATATCAACTCCCAGTCTTAGTAGATACCCAAAGCTCTTGATTAGGATTAATGGTAAGCTGCACTACTGTAACCATTAAGCAAATAACACTGTTTCTATAATGATTTTGTTAATAAAAAGCTCAAGAAATAGGCACAAAATGTACTGAAACTGTAGGAAAATAAAGTTTTTTTCATGTCTTTTAATGTGTCTTTTATGCTTTTAAATGTGTCTTGTATAAGAATATTCATGCATGGCATGGACTAAGGTACTTTTCTTTCCAACTGCCACAGTTTACTAATGCTTCTTTTCTGAACATGTAAAATATTCCTCTCTGGACTATTTTTCCATTGGGATCTGCCACATCTCTTGAATTATAGCTTCACAAGTTCAATAATATCAAATAATTTCTTTGGCGATACACAGCTTTTTCTGAGAGCATTTCATTTTTTTTAGCTTTATTTAACCTTATTTCCTTTAATTTAGGAGACGATCATTGGATTCTCAGCATTTTCACTGGCAGTTCTTGGACCAGCTGGATGGTTCCTGTGCCACTTTCCAAGCTATAAAAAGAAATAGCAAACATGTCTTCAAAATTAAGATCTGAAGGCTGCAATAAACTGTTATACTCCAAACTTGGATTCTCTTGAAAGCTCTGATACAGCATATGGCTAACTAAAGTCCCAGTTCACACACTATTATCCATCCTGTGTGCCAGGTCCCAGGTCAGAAAGCTTTTGCAGATTTTTTAGAACTGGACCCAGAAATTAAATGGTGTAGGGATGCAAAATAGTGGCAGGTCTACTCTGACATCTCCTGCTGCATTGGACCAGTCTGTGTGTACCAGTCTGAATCTGTCATCAGGTACTGCAGGGAATGGAAGACTGTAAACACACTTGAGTGGCCTCCAGTTTGGATGCCAAAACCCACATATATCATGCTAATTGTTTGACCTTGTGTGTTAGACAAGTAGAACATCTGTGTTCAGATAACACAGGCCTGTGGTAGCCTTAGAGGCACCCTATTGAACGTGCTTGAGATTCTTGCCCTGCTGTGAGCAAATAAAGCACAGTGGTAAATTATGATTGTGCAAATCCCTGAAATACAGGAGAAAACAGCAGGATGGGTGATCCTATACCATGGATCAAGCTTCACAATGCCTGTGTTCCCACTTGTGTTTCTCTTCTGACTGCTGCGTTGGTGATCCCTGGTTGGCGAGGTAGCAGAAATGAATTTACTCATTGCATTTAATCTGTGGTTTTGAGGTTGTTCTTGTGTCCTGCCTGTGTTGGTTCCTACTCGTATTGTCAAAGCTTTAAACTAAATAAATGGGAGAAAATACAGAAAAAAAAATTTATAGTCAGACAAAAACTCAGAGTTTAAGATGATTTTGTCCAAAGTTTCTCTTTAATCTTTACATGTGTTCTTTTGGTGTGTTCCCCCACCCAATCTACTCTTCCACAAGGATAAATGTTTTTCTGCAGGTCATGATTGTTAGATACTTTGCTTTATTTTCAATGTCCAGATGAAAATTTGTGACTGTTGAGATATTTTCCCATGATTGTAATTTATACTAAATGCTATGATAAATACTTTGAAGCCTAGACTATATTTGAGAGAAGTACAATAAATAGTATTTGTTATGCCATGTTACCTGTGTTATAAAGGAATGTCTTCTAATAATTTCATGTCTGTCTTGCAAAACAATACAGAATATTAACCTATCTTACTTTGTATTTCCCACCAAGGCTCTTGTCTCTGATAGTCCACCCTTCATTTCCTCTTACATAGCTCCTGGACTCCTGTGTGGAGCAAACCAATTTGCAGAAGAGACTGTGTGGCTCAACTGGCTCCTAGGGACATAATCTTCAAGCACACAAGCAAGATCAGTCAGCTCTAGTTGTTACTGAGCCAGGGATTGATGTGGCATAGGTCTCAAACATGGTACAGATGTGGTAAAACACCTTAGCAGCATTGAACATCACATGCTTTCTCCTCACTTCCTTTGTGAAAGCCTCATGCCTTCTTTTGGTTTCTGTCACCATTTTTGCCCAGCAGAGACCTTTTACAATTATTTTTACTTCAGTGTAGAAATAGTAAAGCAAAATAAATATTATGCTCTGGGTTTCTTGACTTCCATGTTCATGTTTTTGCCTTTGGGCCATGACACTGTGATAGGTTTAAGAAGGCAGTATTTTGATACTTGTCATTCTGGTTTCATTATTACCATTACAATGCACTTTTACTTTAGCCATGTAGGTAGGTGGTATAGTTCATAATATAGTTCTGCACAAGTCTGAGATTAATGGTAAGAAACAAATCCAGCTTACTGTAGGAGAGATCTACTTCAGCCAGGGTGATGCTAATTTTCACAAACATGGCGTGGTAGCTGTCACAACGACTGTCTCTCTTACAGCAGTAAATCCAATCACTGATTTTTTAATAGATCTAGTATGTGCTTATCAGGTTTGTGCTAGTTCTCTATGCAGGTCACTACGTATTTCTCAAAACTCCACTGCTATGGCAACAAATTAAGTATTTTGTTCACTTAGAGGCTAATGACGTTACTCTAAAAGAGAAATTGAGGGCATTTATCAGAGATTTTTACAGTGACAGATACTGACAAATGTCATAATAAAGCTAACATCCACAGACTTAGTTGAAGTAATTATTAGAATAAGAAGAAAATTGCAGTTTTGTAAATATAACCAAATAACCACTGTATTTCTTAACAATGTTTTCTTTTCCTGAAGTCTTAATTATTCTAAATTGGGGAAAGAGAGAACAAATATTAACATTGCAAGCTGGCTACTCTTTTGGGAACACAGTACCAACAACAGACATAGAGTCCTTTACTGCTCCATGTCTCATTTTAAATCAACCCAGGCCAGTGATGACTGAAATGAATTTGTCACATGCCAGATGGCATAACTGATATGGTTTGGTGGCTTCAGCCAAGCTTCTGATCACATCATGATCACTTCTGCCATTACTGCCAACTATTCTATTCTAATTCTCTACCCTGCCCTAATTTCTATCCTGCTATGCTCTACACCTTCCTTCTCAGAATAGTTCCCTTCATGTCCTCTCACAGCAGGAGATCACATTGATTTTTTTTTTCTGGGGCTGTGTGATAGTACCATCAAAGGCTTGATAGGAAGTTTTTCTAGCATTTTTAAGTCTCAGGACAGAGGCTAGAACTGGATATCTTCCCATCAGAAGAAATTATTTTCCAGCACAAGATTATACAAGCTGTCAGAATACTGTGTTATTTTTGTGCATGGACATAATTTTCTGTGAACAAAAAGAGATGCTTTTCCTGTTCACTGTCCTTTGGCTGGTTAATCCAGGTGTCTGAGCTCTGAGGAACAGCTCCAGCAATCATCCTGTGCCAACCATGATACATGCTGTAGCCTATCTGAGTTGAGCCTAACTGTCCAGTTTAATCCTAGACAGACTTTTCCCTCAAGCGATTATCTATTTTACAATCATTCATGAGGATTAATGCTTAGAGAGAGCAAAGATTTAGAGACAAATTAAATTTCATGAGGTCTAACTATTGCTGTAAAATACGCATGTCTGAGCCTGAGGGACTCCATCTGCTGTTTGAATCTGACAGAGAGGAGGTTGGTCCCTACATGGGAGCTGTTAAGGGGCTCCAGTCCTGTACCAGGTCCCCTGCATCAGCATCGGTTTAGCCTGGGAAATACCCAAAAAGAATCATGTGGATTGAAAAGTCCTGAGGGCCAGAGAAGCTTGCCTTCTCCTGCTCCAGTTGACTCTGTGTTTGACTTTTCTTGCTGGGATTACCATTGGCTCATCAAGCAGACTCTACTCTCCCTTGACTCCGTCCATGTCACAGCCTTCAATTCAGACAGGCTTGTAGTGATGAAAGAATTTGAGACTTTTCAAACATGTCCCCACCTCTATTGCGGCTTTTAATATCGCTATCACCATGCAGTTATTGATAACCTCCTGCCAAAAAATGGTGAGAAAGTTTCAAAAAAAACAAGACATTGGCTTAAAATACATGAAATTGGAACTTGGCTGGTTTTGGTTTGTGTTGTTTTATAAAACTTCCAAAGTATTTACGTCCTTGCCTCTCATTTAGGCATTGAAATCCTCATTTGTTTCAAACATTGTTTATATTGCATTTGAGTCTTTGAATACCTCAGGTAAGAACTAACTTTCATTTAAAATTCAACTAGAGATTCATATAATTGCCTGACTCTGGAAGCTGAGCCTTTAAGGAAAACACTACAGGAATGTAATAAGGGTTGGTAACAGCGACCATGTGTGTACATAAATGTGTAGATATATACCTGTAAACAGATAGATAGAATTTTTTAAATATATGCATACATTTACTTTAATTTATGAACAATTTAAGGAATTTTCTGTACATGATTCAAGGTAGGAGAGCTTAGGATTTTGTATTTTTCAGAAAGGATTACCTTTCTAAAAGTAGATTTGCTAATGCTTGGAGATTAAAAAAAGAAAAATACTAGATTTTGTGTCTCTGTTTGAAGTTGAACACTTAAAACTGTAATTCAAAATGACAACAGTCATATAATTAGTGACTTCAGCTCTTGATGACTTCTTTTCCCCTTACAGTATTTTCATTAATTTATTATCGAATTATATTGTAACTACAATGCACACTGTTAGGTAGAAAAAGTTTAGTTAAAAACCAGCACAATGCACAGAACCAGGATGCTCCCCAACCCTTCCAAACCTTATCTGCCTTATCCTGCAAAAGCCACAGCAGAAGGAAATATGAGAAGTAAGTTTATTCAGCCAGTGAAACAGAGAATGCAGTTTATAATGAAATCTTCAGAGAGAGGTAGATGTATTTCATAACTATCTTGAATATATTTTTTCACCTTAGTATCCAAACATCCAGCTGACTGATATTCAAGGATCACCTCCCTCAAGTGCCAGAATGGTCTCCTCCAACATGGAGATTGTCAAGCACATGTCCAGGAGACATACATGGCTGAACAAGGTGTTCCTGACCAAAGTCAAGGAAAAAAGCATACAAAATGTGAAAGAAGGAGCAGGAGACCTGTGATTCACACAGAAACACTGGCCAAGTATGCAGGGATGGGGATAGGAAAAGCAAGGGCCACCAGGAATTGAATACGTTGACATGAAGAACAATGAAAAGGGATTTTATGGGGACATCATCAGCAAAGGGAAGGCTAGGGAAAACGTGGGTCTGTTGCTGAATGGGGCAGGGGATCTGCTGAGGAACAAAATGAAAATGGCCAAAGTACTCAAATTCTCCTTTACTTTGGTCTTTTCTAGTAGGACTTTGTCTTCAGTAATCCCAGGCCTCTGAGGTCAGTGGGGCATTCTGGAACAAAGAGGACTAACCTGTCAGCAGAGGACAATCAGATAAGGGAACATTTCAAAACAACCTGACATACACAACTCCATAGGACATGATAGGATGCACACACAAGTGCTGAAGGAGTTGGCCAATGACATGGTAAGGCTGCTTTTGATTATCTTTAAAAAGGCCAAAGCAACTGGGAGAGTCTTGAGAAACAGAAGAAAGTAAATGTCACTCCTATTTTCAAGAAGGACAACAAGAAAGAGGATCCAGGAAATCACAGGTCATTTGATCCCTGGGAAGATGATGGACCAAATAACCTGGTAAACCAATTCCAAACACATTAGGGAGAAGAAGGTGATTTGGAGTAGTGACTGTGCACTGTGCCTGACCAACCTGATAGACTTCCACAATAAAATTACTAGCTCAGTGGATGAGGGGAGAGCAGTGAATGTTTACTTTAGCAAGATTTTCATCTCTGTCTCCCATAACATTGGCATAGACAAACTGATGAAGTATGGACTAGGCAAGCTGACAATAATGTGAATTGAAAAGTGGCCAAACCAACTGCCAGGCTCAAAGGGTTGTGATCAGGGGCAAAAAGTCAGCCTGGAAAGCAGTCACTAGTGCTATAATGCAGGAGTCAATACTGGGCTGGTACTGTTTCCTTTGCTAGTGAGTCACTTTACACTCTGCTGGTGACCCAGATGATGGGACACCCTCTGCAGATATATGGATGATACAAAACTGGGAGGAGCAGTTGATACCCCAGATGGTTTTGCTGCCATTCAAATGGGTCTTGAGAGGTTGGAGACATGGGCCAACACGAATCTCATGAAGTTCAACAGATGAAAATTCGAGTCCTGCACATCAGCGGGAATAACTAAGCACCAGTACAGGTGAGGCTGGCCAGCTGAAAAGCAGCTCTGCGAAGAATGACATGGGGGTGCTGGTAGTCACCAAGTTGACTGTGAACCTGCAATAAGCCTTTGTGGCAATAAGGCCAACAGGATCCTGGGCTGCATTAGGAAGAGCATGGTCAGCTGGTCAAGGGATGTGGCTATTTTCCTCTACTTAGCACCAACTAGACCAGTGCTATGTCTAGTTTGGGTCTCACCAGTACAAGAAAGACATGCATATACTGGAGTAAGTCAAGGCAAGGGCCTGGAGCACCTGTCATATAAGGGGATGCTGAGAGGGCTGGGATTGTTTAGCCTCAGTGAGAAAAGGTTTGGAGCAGGAAGTGGTGGGGGGTCTTGTCAATGTGTATAAATTCTGCAGGGGACGGAGTAAGAAGATGGAGCCAGACTTTTCTCAGTGGAGGTCAGTGGCAGGACCAGAGGCAATGGAAATAAACTGAAATACAGGAATTTCCACTTAAACATAAGAGGACAGTCAAATGTTTGGACAGGTTCCTTATAGAGGTTATGGGGTCTCCATCCTTGCAGATATTCAAAGCCTGACTGGACATGGCCCTGAGCAATTTGCTCTAGCTGACCTTGCTTTGAGCAGGGGAGTTAGAGCAGAAAAGCTCCAGAGGTTCCTTCCAAACTCAGAGATTCTATGATTCTGTAAAATTTCCATGCGTGATCTCAGAAAAGTAACATTTATTCTTTTCATTTTTATCAGTTGGTATGTAAGTTTTCAACTCCCCATTCATTTATTGTTAGAAGTATGTTCATCCATTGATGACTTGTTGGCTTTCAGATGCCTGCAGCTTCTATGTGTTCTCTTAACTGAGTGTGTGCAGAGGTAAAAAGCAAAAACCTTGGCTGCTTAAAAATGTTTCCAGGGGAGCACTGTACCCATTTTATTAGGCACTTTCATGAGGATCTTGCTGAGAAATGATGACTTTGGTTTAGCACAGAGACTTGAGAAATTAATTCCCAGAGTGCCATGTTCCCTTTATTTGCTCCTTTATGACATTGTTCACAATGTAAAGTGTGAGTCTCCATACTTGTATTAAAAAACTAGGCAACTATTAAATTGTTTGACCAAATAACAGATGGCTTATATAGGATTTAGTTAGAGCTTAGGCATTGTTTAGACATGCAAAAGGACTCATAAGCAATAAATTGCTTTCTGTGTACCTGCACTACATGCTGAATTGTGTAGGACCTTGTTCAGTAAATGCAGGCATAGCTGCAATTTTCAGGCACTTAAACCAAAGAAGAAATTTTACATGAGAAATGGAATTAATATTTTCTCAGTGTATTCCTACTTCATCTATCCAAGTGTTTTTAGTATTCTCACCACTGTGGTATGTGAACACTTGGTATATTTTAAAGATACCTATGAAATTTCAGTACCTCTCAGTGCAAAGAGTTCCCTATTGTTCTGTACTGTGCAATAAAGCAGTTCAGATTGATTTGTTGCATCAACAGACAGAAATTCAGACTAAAGATGAAACCTGCTTTCAACATCTTATTTCAATGAAGTCTGAAAGCCATTTGTACGAATTTTCATCACTTATGCTCCATGATGTGAGACCTAAGGTTGGGGGCAGCGAGACTTGTAGCACCACATGACATCCCTGGGCACTTCATTAAATAAAATTAAATAGAAAAACCCCTGTTGACTTCAGTGGGATATCTTATCAGCTTCTAGGAAAAGAAAAATCCTAAATGTTTACTCTGAAATATTTAAATGTAAAAGAGAAAACTTAGATGTTCAGGTAGCAACCTATGTGATTGTATATAGGAATGAGCTGGTGTTCCTTGCTTTTGTGAAGTACTGCTCAGGGAAATGGAGGCAACTTCTCTCCCAGTTAACTCATCCCTTTCAGTTGCTGATCAGTGCCATTGTAGTCGTTCATGTTGCAGTGTGTTCATATTGGCCAGTGGTAGTGGTATAAATTGGCTCTGCTCTCTCTTTGGGGCTCAAGCAGCAGAGAGTGTGGAAAAAACTATGGCCTCAAGTAAGAGCTCTGTTTTGTACCTAATTAAGTGGTGCTGAAGAAACATTGCACATGCAGTATATTTAGAATTGCTGAATATTGCTTTCACAAAAAACCCCAAGCTGTTAAATGCCAGTGAACAGCATCTGCCCCTTCACTGTAGCTCCTGGCACAGAATATCCACCCTCACCAAATCAGGGCAGCACTGCCTTGTTCAATGAATAATAAAACATACCTGTTTTCTTCCACCTCCACAACACAGTCCTCTTTGGTTGCCACAGACCTACTCATCTTACACAGCTCAGTGTTTTGATGAGAGTATGTTGCAACTGATTTTTTGTGTGTAAACATCAAGGCTTCCATGTCCTGGCTGATGAAATACTGTTGCTTCCATTAAGCTTTTTCAAAGGCGAGAGGATCTGAAAAACTAGTTTGGAAAGTTTCACAGAAGAAACTCATAGCTAACTCTTCATTTCTGAGACATGGTAAAGCCAAGTCAGGACAGCAGGGAAGTTGACAGGAGACATGGTGGTGAAATAATTTGTCTTGGAGCAATTTTATTGTTATTACTGTACTCCCAACACAGATGAAGGTCTTTTCATTCCACCTTTGTCCTGAGACAGTCACCATGGCTGGGGTCTGGCGACGGAGAGGGGATACGGTCGGGACTGAGCGTAGCCCTCGTCTCAGGGAAGGCATGACTGTCCCGAGGTGCTTGGTGCACTATGGTAACAGATGGGGAAACCCGGGCAGAGACACCCGACTTCCTGCCGTCCTGGGGTAAACAGATGGAGCCCAGGGGGGTCGAAGGGAGCGGTTGTCAAGGGAGCAACAGTTCTGTTCCATGCAAAGAATCAAACGGGGTACAAAGAACTTCCCTGCCTGGCCTCGCTCAGCGCAGCCGGGGGTGAGCAGCGCCAGACCCTCCACAGTCCCGGCCCGCCGGCACGCCCGGGGGTCACCGCCGAGGCTTATCAAGACCTTCGGGCTCGGCAGCTCCCAACCCGGCGCTGTGGCAAGCTCGGTGGGGCACCCCATCCCAACACACGCGACCGACCTGACCAGCTCCCCTCCCGTCCCGTCCCGTCGCTCCCGAGGCCGTTCCCGGTCGCGGCGCCAGGCGCTGCCCCTTTAAGCGCGCTCCCGCCCGGCGCNGGCCGGGGGCACCGTCCCGCCGGTGTCGCTGTCCCGTTGTCCCCCCGCCCGCCGCCCCGGTGGGACGGCGCTGCCCGGGCCCCCCCCCGCAGCTTTGGCGAGCGGGCGGCGCAGGGGGAGGGGGCTGCCGGCGTTCTGGCTCTTTCTGTCGGAGCCGCCGCCGGTGCGCGGTGGGGGCGGCCCCCGGAGCCCCTCGCTGGCCGGGCGGTCCCCGCGAGGCGGCGGCGTGTTTGTGTGAAGGCAGCGCCGGGGATCCGCGGGGAGAAATGAGGGGTCGGGGCTGGGAGTTAAGACTGAGACCGCCGGCTTGGCCCTCCGCCCCACGGCGGGAAGGGTCCAGCCTGCTTCGTCTGCCGGCGCTGTGCCCTATCCCAAGGGATGCAGCCACTTGAGAGACTGGAGATGCGCTGTGGAGACCAGCGGTGACCCACGCGTTGCCACCTTGCAGGTGGTCTGATAGTGAGACAGAGTGGAGAGAGTCTTCACTGCTGCCGTTCTTGCCCGTGCCGTTCATCTTTTGGGTGAATGTAGGCTGGATGTTCGTGGCTTGCCTGCAGACAGCCTTCCACAGTGCCGAGAGTGTCCCATCAGGATTCCCCCCTGCTGCTGGCATTCCCCTGTGACTCTGCTCCGTCACGGGTGTTTTAACCACCATGTTGGCTGGATCCGATCGGAGGATGATCAGATGACATGGTGGTTGGCATATCAGCATCTGTGGAATGGAAGTGTTCCTCAGTGTTGTTACAGCTAGTAGCACCTGGTGTGTCTGCAAGAACCCTGATGGGAGGCTAAAAGGAAAATACTAGGGTAGTCGAGCTTGTGATCTATATCAGAGCTACTTTCTCCCCTCTTACAGTGCCATGGCTATGAGCAGGCAGTCTGTGACCAGGAGGTTGGATTGATGTTTGTCACGATGATGTGATGTGATCTGACACTTCACATGCTGAGACTTGCTCTATTCTTCCTCCAGGTCACTGAGGAGAATCCTTGTATTTATATATGCCTTTGCTGAACTAATCTAACAAAAATACCTGTATTTTTTTCCTTTAGGGTTTAGTGCTTGTTTAATGGATGATCTTGCTTTTAAAATATTATGCAGATGTTAATGTATTGATATAGAGGTGCCATTTTTACCTCATAAGTAGAGACAAAATGTTCTGTGCAGAAGCGCTGAAGTGTGCAATGTTTGGATCTGTACCATTCTGTTTTTTCTGTGTTCTCTACCCTCCACCTGAGTTCTGAAATAGTTTCATCTTTCATGTGATACTTATACATTAATTACACTTCCTTCACACTACCATGCGGAAGAATTTGTGCTACCTTTTGTCCCAGCACTGCCTATGGCATTTTCTTCTGTTTCTGTTCTGCCTTCTCTGTTCCTACATTCCTAATGCTTTTGGTCTGCTGCGTTTGAGCTTCTTTTTCATATTTAATCCTTGGTTGTTTTTTATTTTCATCCCTTTGTACTTTTCAAGACACTGCATCTAGGTCTGCTACATCCCTGTTACCCTCTATTTTAAGATTTGCTTGGGGTCCGAATTTCAGATTTTTCCACCTCCTAATGTTCTTTTTTATAATACTTAAGGAAGAGTATTTGATAATGGGTATATCTTGTGCGTTCTAACCCGCTGAATGTATTTTGTTTACCAAGGCTACTCCCCTGACTAGTTCTTATGGCATTACCAAATGCCTTTGTCTCTACGTAACTTCAAGATTCCCTTACCTGCAATTTTTGACTAATGGACTCTGACAAGGATGTATTGATGTGCATACACCACTACCAGTCAAACTTTCAAACCCCAGCTATTGGTGTTGTTGCTTCTGCCCTCACTGACTAACAGGCAAGAACCAGAATGTCTTGGGAAGGACTCACGTCACAAGTCATAACAAATCTCAATTTACCAAGAACATCAACAAAGCACTATGAATGAGGAATCACACTGATTGGAAAAGAAGATGTGCTGGTCTAAACATGACTCTGTGGCTACCCCACAGCTCTTGGGCAGGTTGTATGAACAACAGGTAAAATGGTGTAAATCTGGGAGGTTGACTGGAGAAGCCTCCCTTTTTTGTGACTACATGCATCTTCTATCAAATACCAGGTATATTGACAGTGGCTTTGCAGCATGCCTGAGGTGTTCTGTTGTATTCAAAGAAAATGAATTTTTTTCCACCTTGCTTAGCAGTAACTGATATTTAGTTGTGGTAAGTAATGTCCTGGGAATGCCTGATGCCCACCCTGTTCTCCTTCAGGACAGTGGAGCAACCAAAGCCATCTTTGAAGATTCCTAATGGTTTCACTCTTGTTTCAGTCAATGCTTACAAGGTGGCTAAAGAGTTTAGTGAGGTCCGAGAGAGATACCCATTTGTTTTTCATGATGACCCTGTGACAGTGGCCGCGTACTTCCACAGGGTGACATCACTTTTGAAGTGTGTCTGTGAGTACTCAGAAAATTAGGTCATTCACATGTTTCTGTAACTTGAAAGCTGGCAAAGTTTTTGCTCTGGAACTTTCCTTCAGGAGATTCTTTGTGTTCTGGGAGGCTGTGCTGAAATGGACAGAATTCTGGGAAACAGAGATGAGGCTGAAACCTTTAGCCTAAAGCTAATGTTAATATTTAGGAATTATAAATAATTTTTCTGGTTTGGTATTTTCTCTGGTACAATTGCATGACAATCCTCATTAATAGAAATAAATAGATTTCCTTCTTTATTTAAAAAAAAGGTGATTCTAGATACCCCGTGCCCTTTATTGAAAGTTAGTAACTGTAGGGAGGCAGATAGTTCTCTGAAATGCATCTAGATCTGAATGCTGGCATCATCTTTGGCATTTTGTTAATCCATTTAATTTACACATACCTGACAACAAACCATGGCAGCCACAGTAATCTGTGCATCTGGTTGTGAATTGTTCTTTGTTGTGTACTATGAAACATGGTCTGTTTCTTTTGCAAATATAGCTGACTTTTTTTTTTTTCCCCTCAGAGAAGAATAGGTAACATCACAAAATACATCTATGAAGTAATTTCTTTCTTAATCTTGAAACTAATCAAAAGTGTCTATCTTTTAAATAATCTAACAATTATTTAAAAAAACCAATAACCTGCAAATCTGGGACTAAAACTGAGATTAGTGGGCAGAAAGAATGAGATATGGGATGAGAAGGGGAAAACAGTCTTGGACTGCTAAAGTCAGCCTCTGTAATCTGGAGTGAAACACATCCTGACCAGGTGTTGCTACCCCAGTGGTTTTGGGGGTGTATAGGAATATAGTTATGGCTGGTCTCACACAGGATAACCTCCTGGAAAGCATAGGTCATAGTTCAGGCCTATGTGGTGGCCTGAAAAGCTCTGATCTTGCTCCCAGCTATACTGAGGCAATCTGAGTCCATGTGACAAAATTTCTGTTTTGATTTGTTTGGGGGGGGAAGGTCTTGATTGACTTTTAGTTATTCATTAATGTTGCCTTAAAATAAATTTGTGAAGTAAAAGACTTAAAAGTGATGAAATAATAACATCTTATGTGGTTTTAGTTTATTACTTTTACATATGCATTATGACAGCATCCCTAGTTGCATTTTTACTTGCTGTTTTTACGAAGACCCCAGCCTTACTCAGTCACATGATGGGCTTTTTCCTTGTGATGAAACTGGGTAATATCACAAGGGAAACTTTTTTTTGGTAGAAGTTTCACTTGCTGCAGAAATTGGGAGGGTATGATCAGTACAGCAGGAAATGGATGAAAGAATTACCCTAGTTGGGTACTGCAAGATTGGTTTTCTTGTCATGCACTCAAGCAAACAATATCCTTCATTTGATGATTATTTGAGTGTTTCTATCTTGTGGATAATTGACTTGAGATTGTCAAACCTCATTTGTTGTCTGGCTGACCACTCACAGAATCTTCTCTTTTCTGGACGTGATAGTCCAGTGCGTACTGTTACCTGTACTGGCAAAATGGCTCTCAGTATCTCAAGCTGAGCAACATCCCCTTTAACTGCCTGTTACACAGTCTTGGTGCACATTTAACATGATGGGGAGTTCCCAGCCAGCTCTGCTTTCATGGAGGCTGTATCTGCAGTCCAGCACAGCTGAGCAGCCCCTGCCACAGCCAATCCACTGTTTCTCAGCAGAGTTGGTTGATCTGAGCAGAGCAAAAGGAGTTAAGTGTGTGTAGATGTCTCTACATGAGACATGTATAGGCAATGTAAGGCATTGCAACTCTGGTGGATCATCACTTTTTTCCAATACTGAACAAGGGTCACTATTAGAAAATAAACTCACTGGTACTTGTAAAACAACAAAAAAATGGTTTTAGTAGGGGTGTGCACCTCCTACTGCTCTTTGAAATCCCCTCATCTGCTTGATCAGACTTCCTAAGACACTTAAATAAACAGCACAGATATTTTTCTATCTTTAGTTCATTGCATAGAGTAAATGTATGGCCTACTGTAAATCACATAAGCTCTCTCTGTCTTAGCTTATATCTCTGCTTTGGCTGTAGGAATACTTACCTGTCTCACATGAACCTCCTGTGATCTGAAGACTCATTCACTATAAATGAATCTTGAGATGCTTGGAGACCTGGAAGAAGTGCAGGGTGGTAATATGTATTTTTAAATTTGCTAGCACAAAGTTTTGCCTAATACAAATGCAGGCACTCACTTCCATGTGTTCTCCTTGGTCATTTTATTCAGTCAAAATAGAATGAGCGGAGAAACTTTTCCGTTTGTTAAGTTTAATTCTTAAATTAAAAAAAAAAATCAGAAATGGAAGAAACGAATATGACTGTGAAAGTCTGCAAAAAACCTAAATGAAAGTTTCTGTGTTTGTTTTTTGTCTTTTATGTAGTTGCTTCCAAAATCCGTTACCTTCAGGAATACCACAACCGGGTTCTCCACAATATTTACCCTGTGCCCTCTGGAACTGACATTGCAAATACTCTGAAATACTTTTCTCAGACGTTATTGAGGTAAGTTTTAACTAATGCTCTTGAAGAAAAAGAGCTGAAGAATTGTAGGGGGTATTGATTGGCTTTGAATTGGTTGCAAGATTTAATGGGTCAGTGCTCAGCCAAAAAGAGGCAGAGCGTATTTGAAGAAAAAAATGGTATAAATGAATCTCTTCAGTGGCTGTTGCCCAATTTGCCCAGTTAAGCCCCCTTATTGAGTGGCTGATTCTCAAATAAACTTGGTTGATTATGCATTTGCTTGGCCCTCCTAAGACTTAGCTGAACGCACAGACATGCTGAACTTGTGAAGAAAGGAGTTTGTGACCTATGGAGTTGTAGATGGGTGTGCTCATGACCTCCTTGACAGTCCTGGTGCCTCAGAATCCTAGAGTGATGAGCCAGATGTGCAGAACTAGGTTATTATTGTACCATGGTTCAGCTGACTGTCAGGTTTGGGTTCTGGTTCAGTCCCTTAGAACAATAGGAGTGGACAGGAAGTTCGTTTACAGATCTGGATTTGAATGGCTGCAACAGGTCAGGATTGTTCTGACCCAGGGCTTTGATTTAGTCAATTATTTAGTAATAACATACAATACTAAATACCACACGTTACAGAATACATTATGAATAGGAAATACTACCTGTTGCCTTGCTAAAAAAAGTAGGAAAAATTGCGAGACTTTATTAGGAATGATATACATTCCACAGTACTACCTAGTGGATTCATATTTTCAAATTGTTTTCAGAATGGCTTTTGACCATGAAGAGTTGATTGTTATCTATTGGCTGGCACTAGTTTTCATATCCAGAAAATGCAGTTAGAACTGCATTTCTATGCATAGCTTCCTGATTTATACCTGGAAGGATTGTCTCTGGTAGTTTGGAAATAAAATGATTTGCCTTATTTGAGGAGGAAACATTAACAAAATACAATTTACCCATACATTTGTACACATACCTCTATGATGTATGCCAGTTGAGAAGCAAGAATTTAAGCTTGAGAGAATGAGAAAAGTTCATTCTAACAGTGAAAGAGCCTGAGATGCATCAAAATTCTTGACCCTGTTTATAAGACGGAAAGACACATAGACAGAAATAATTTTCGGTGGAACATCTGTTCACAGCAAACTTTAAAACCTCTTGTTTACTTTTGAAATGTTCAAGAGTAGAATTGTTTAACCACTGAAATTTGTTTCCTTCATCATTTAAAGTGTTCAAGAAACTTATGGCAACCAGTAGGACTTTTTTTTTAAAGATTAATAAATTAAATTTTTCCTCATCATGTCACAACAGTGGGAAAAAAGTGTTCAAAGGGCGACTAAAGATACTTCTGAAATGTGGCTCTGTTCCCACATCAGGCTGTTATGATGGATTATTTACACCACATGCACTTAAATCGTATTTAAGTAGGGTTATGTATGACAAAACAGCCTCTGCTTAAATACTGTGAGCTTTTAATCTGTTAAAGCAAGAAAGTTGGACTTGTTTCTGAACATTTGCTCTTTAGCTGTAACTACCAAGTGCTATAATGAGATGTTTCTTTTTGGTCAGAAATTCAGTGGGCCAGGATAGATTTAGAGTGTGCCACCTAAAGAAAGCGTCTTTATATTACTCTGTTGTCATCATCTTTCTGAGCATTACAGGTGATATGTCCTGTGTGATAAATTCTTCTTAACATGTTTACACCGCACTCCAGGAGCAGTGATGTTTCTGGGCTTACTGAGAAAGCTTTATGCTTAGCACCTATGAGAGCAGATCAGAAATCAGGACAGGAATTGCACAGCTGAGCAACTCGGTTTCTTTATTCATGTTCAGAATGGGACTGAACCAAAATCCTGTTGTTGATAATGCTGAACCTCATGGATTAGAAGTGATACTCATATCTGATACCCAGGTCTACACAAATGGCTTTGTCCTTCATGATCTGGGATCTGATCA
The DNA here is from genome assembly GCA_013397135.1 of Pachyramphus minor. NCBI lineage: Eukaryota > Metazoa > Chordata > Aves > Passeriformes > Tyrannidae > Pachyramphus > Pachyramphus minor. The sequence goes on from VYXB01007876.1 coordinate 62,441, forward strand.
GCCTCAGAACTAAAAGGGCATGAGAAATTAAAGCCAAGACTTGAATCTAAATTTAAGTAGACTGATTTCTGATACTCAGCAAGGTCAAATTCACATCGTAAATCCCTGTAACTGGGGAGTTTGAACTGTGGGTCAAAGCCTGAGTGCTATGGCTAAACCAGTGTAAGTTTATACACCTGCTGATACTAAGAAAGAAGCTAGATAAAAAAGCAAAACAACACACCCTGTATTTAGTGTGGCAGATGGAAAGAAGGAAACTCCCACCCACTGTGTGCAGCTCTCTGCAAGATTTACCCTAAAACTAAACAGACTGGTTAAGAAGCTTTCTGAAGAACATGTTCAGAAATTTCTTTGAATATTTTGCATGCCAAGTCTCCTTTCTGCCTCCTACACTGAGACTCCATTGTACAAGGTTTAACATCAGTGATAGAAGTACATGGTGGAGAATAATCTTTCTAGCTTGACACCAAACATATGCAATGAATTTGGGCTGCTAAGAGAATGTTGATCAAACAGTAGCAAAAATGCCCATTGATTTTTGGAGGTTTTAGGTTGGTTGTCATTATCTAATATTTTAAAATAACTTAAAAAATATTTCCCAGTTTATCTACTCTCCTTGCAGCTGAATTTTTTAGGACAAACAATTCTTGATAGACATATGTAGTCATAGAAATAATGGAGGAATAGTGATTAGTCAGATTTTACTGTTTATTACAATTTTACCTTTCCACATTATGGACACGTTGACTGTGTTCTTTTCAGTGGGACATGCCCACTGTTTTGAATCACACTCATACATGGTGTCATTTTGCTACCCAAAGATGAATTGCACAAGGGATTAATTTGCTCATTTGCTCTTTATGCAGCCTTCATAAATTACAAGTTTGGGGGTGGGGGGACCAGATGTGGAATGGCTGAAAAAAATAAATTCCTTATTTCTATGAACAAACATCACATAAAATCACCATACACAATGCATAGCACATTGATTCATTTAGTTCTTCTTTAGTTTTCTCTTTGGGAAAAGCATTTCTTTACATTATAGCATGAAATTGTTTCATGCCCTGCTCATTTTCAGTGTTTCCTCCCTCATTTGAGGAATGATCTAAGGCTTAATAAATATCTTGCGGAAGAACTTATTCTTTCACATTTTCCTGAAGAAAATTCTCCTTATGTATTTCTAAATAAAACATTTTACATAAGAAATAGTTATAAATGCCTTGGTGGCTAACTAATGGTCAAGCTTGTTTTGCTGCCTTGGTGAGACGTAATTCTCTTGTAGGCATTCTAGGAAACCTTTCCAGGAAGGCAGTAATTTTGGGATAGATTTTCAGCAAAGATGTGCACATCTTGAAATAAGCCTTGGTAGCTTTGTCCTTTGTCACAGAGCAAGTTCAGTATGGAGTAAGTTCAGTATGGAGTTATGATTTGCAGACATTCCAAATTCTTAGTACTTGCTTTGAATGGAAAAAGAAGCAAAGTGTCGTTATTGTATCTTGGTCTTAAGGGTCTTCCTAGATTTTCAGTTTTGACACTTCTGTTTATTGCAAAAGCCTGTGTCTGAAATTTTGGCTTTTTTTCTTTTCTTTTTTTTTTTTCTTTTCTTTTTTTTTAAATAAATTTGGTGTGGTTCCAGTTGGAATTTAGATCTGGTCTTATTATTGTTGAACAGAAGGATGACCTGATCAAGATACAAGCGTGCTTTGGCCTCTAATCCATAGATGGGCTGTAGCTCCATGTAAAAAGGAAAGATTAATATTCTTTCAAGAAATAAGTGCACTTGAAGTGATGTTTTGGCAAGTAAAGAGATGGGTAATTGGTATCACCTCTTGGTAGACAAGAAAGGAATGTAGTGTAGTACCTTGATATCTCTAAACATGAGCTGCAAATTATGGCAAATGAACATCAAGCAAATTAAAAGGAATCAGCACTCTGGTAATTTCTTTTTAAAGTCATACTAGATCTTAGGTGATTTTCTGATACAATTTCATAAACATTGCCATGACAGTCACCATGTTTCTTGTACTGGACGTTGGGTAACAGAACAAAAATAATCTACCAAATATGTAAGGAACAATAAAAAAGGAAAAAAAAAAGTATGTAGTTTCTTAAAACAGGTTGAACCTGACATCTCTGACTGCAAGTGTGATGTGATAGTAGCCACTTGGCATAGAACTGGTTTTGTAAAAATGTTTTATATATGTGGCAAATGAATAACACCTTCTCTTGTAAGCACCTTAGCAGGAGTTTGGTTTACTTGTGTAAATTGTTGAATTGACTTGAAAGTAAGATATATCTTTGCTAAGGTGATTATATGATGGGGATTTCTGTACTGTTAAAGAGAACAGAGGTTTCCAGAAGTGCTCCCTGTTGACATAACTCTGCTTTTCACAAGTCAGTGGAAATTTTAATGCTACTGACTTGTCATTTGTAAGTTTTAATACTGACTTTGGGAACAGAGTTAAACCAACAGGAACTGCATTTGGAAATCCCAACCACTGAGAGGTGCAAAACGTGCTTTAAAAAAAAAAGCGCATTGTGTGTGGTTTAATATATTTAAAAGGTGTATTATATTTTATAGGCACATATGAAGATTATGAACTAACCCTATAATTGCTTGATAACTAAAATATAACACTGCTTAAGTGACAATTTATTTCTATTTAAAATAGTGGGGTTTATTTTTTTAAAAATTAATTAGATTGACATGTTTACAACCATGTTTGCAACATTCTTAAAATGACATAACAAGCTGGTTGACGTATAGCCTCTATTTTGATTCCCACTAAATCCTTTTTATTTTTTGAAATTATCTCTCCTTTAATTTATAGTGAGTTTTGTTGAATAATAACGTAAGTAACAGCAGGAATGTATGGTAACATACTGTCTGATCTGCAGTTACATAATTGATCTTGCTTGCTTAGCCCTTAGATTTTTGAAGGTAACTATTTACCTAAGGAGTGTTTGTATTCATAAAGTAAAATGTTTCCTCCCTAAACATGGGCAAAATTAAAAACACACATAAACAACCATTATCATTAGCTCACAAACATATGCTAAAGACCATCTACTATATATTATTTTATAACTTTTCCAAATGTAGTTTAGTTAACATTTTAGAAATATTATATTATTTCTAAATCCATGTGCCTGTTTAAACTTCATTATCTCAAATGATACTGAGTGAGTGGTCATGAAACAGTATCATAAAATACATACAGACATTATTTTAATGCAATAAACATGTGATTTTTAAGACTATCTTAACAAACACACATGTTTATTCTTTGCTAAAACATGTTTCTGCAAGTGCCACACCTATATTTTGCATGTTTTCAGTCAGTTGGCTCAAAAGATTGTAGGGGGGAAAACAGTAAATCTCTCAAAATCTTCAGAATCCCAGAGCAAAATACCAGCCTATTTTGACACAGCTATTTTTCCATAGCAAACAGTTTTAATTCTCAGAACTTTTCTTAACTGTGAAACATGGGTAGGGCACTGAAACATGCATTTTTATATTTTTGCTCCTTATGAACCAGATAACACATGAGATGCAATGAAATTTTCCTAGATGTCAATTTTTAATTCCCTTATCTTGAAGCATGAAAGTAAATGGTTGCTAGATTTGTAGATACACTGGTTTCGGTAGTTATTGCATCTTATGTGGGATGTATCTGGTCTTTTATTATTTGTTTTATAGTGTCATTTCAATGTAATGTGCTGTTCTTTGTGTCTTTGTTGTCTCTTTTTTTTCTTTGTCCCCCCAACAGCATTTTGTCCCGCACAGGGAAGAAGGAGAATCAAGATGCCTCCAATTTGACAGTGCCCATGACCATGTGTCTTTTTCCTGTGCCATTCCCACTCACCCCATCTCTAAGACCACAGGTCAGTTCCATCAACCCTACTGTTACTCGCTCCCTCCTTTACAGCGTCCTGCGAGATGCTCCATCTGAACGTGGCCAGCAAAGTCGTGATGCTCAGTTATCAGACTACCCATCTTTGGACTATCAAGGACTTTACGTGACACTGGTGACACTGCTGGATCTAGTTCCCTTGCTACAACATGGTCAACATGGTAAGCAGGCCCTTGAACCCTTCCAGTATGCTTAACTTCAGTGCTGTGAATCCGTGAGTGATGATGTGCAGTAGAAGAGATGGGCCTAAGCTGACCTGGATCTGGAATTCAAATCTTCTGGGATGTGTTTATATCCAAGTGTTTGGTTGGACTTTCTTAAATAAAAGACTTTTTTTGCTAACTGTGGATTTGAGTTTGAATTCTGGGGTTGTCTGGTTTTTAGTGATATGCTGGTGGGGTCTGAAAATGTCCAAATTTTGGACTTGAATCTTCTGGGATGACTTCAGACTGTCTTTTTGGGGTGGATCTCTTAAAAAGGCACAAAGAGCTTGCCATTGTGTATCTGGCCCATAACAAATATACAGATTGAGTGTTTTGGTGAAGGTCCATCTCTAAACAGAATATAGTATACATCTAATTGAAGAAAAAAACATGGTAATTGTGCTTTGAGATGGCTTTAAAATATTCCTGTGTAAAAGGATAGCAATATCTTTGACTCACAGAAAAGCAATATTGTTTTATGTTTTGGATTAGTTATTCGCAAGCTTTTTTCGTGGCTGTGTTGTATTTGTACCGTTTTCGCTCAAGTTCTGCATCTGCTTGTTAATCTCTAGGCTTTCCATACTGGGATTCAGTAGCCCAGTATTGTCCCTATGTTACATTAGCCAGATACTAATTTTTACTGGGGTATCCGGATGTATTAATGACATAGTTCAGTATAGGAAGATTGTTGTCAATCTGATAACACTGCTGAAATTCTTCAGGAGAAAAGTTGTCTCTGTTAAATGCCAAATTCTTTTTGAGCTGGCAGCACCACGTTTGAATCACAGAGCACTACAGTGTGATGAAATGATCTTGCAAAAGTGGGGTTCCTAGCAAGTTGTAGATTTGTTGACTTATCTTCAATTTCTAGAAATTTTGGAGTTAATTATCAGAACAGTCTTTCCCTAAGTAGATAACGTGGTAATAATTAACAATCAATGGAGACCTGTAAAGAAAAAATAACATTGAGCAAACCAATGTTTCTACTTGCATGGTTTTGTTCTCCTTAGTCAGGTCATCTTGCTGTGTCACTTGACATCCTAATAGGCAATCTGGGACATGTTCCTGTCAGACTAAGGAAGACACTCTGGGAGTAATTACCAGTAGCTCAGCAGCTGGAAGGGGATACCAGTGGGAAATGTTACAGGAGTCTGTGCTGGGTCCAGTGTTATTAAATATTTTAATTTTTTTTACTTAGCTGATAGAATTGACAGAGCACTTTGATTTGCAGGTGTTATCAAGATGTCCTTTATGTGAAAGATATGTCATCATTCAGAGTAATTGTAGCAAATTGCATTCTGGTTTAAACATCTTCAAAGGAGAAATATAAAATACTATGTTTAAGTGGGAGAAATGAAAGGAAATGGGGGAAATACTAGCTTGCAGCTGTACTGCAGAAAGATCTGGTGTTAACAGTAGAATAGAGCAGACCATAACTCACCAATATATTAATATTATTCTAGCAGTAAGTAAACAATTTTTTTTGTGTATGAGACACCAAAGCATTATGCTTATTATTCTAACAGCCCTACCATGGCCTCAGCTGGAGTAAAATTTCCAGATTTGTCAATCTAGCTTCAAGAAAAACATGGACTATTTGGGATGAGTCCAGAAAAAACAAACAAAAGTGACTTGAGGTCTAGGAAATGTGAACAGTGAAGAAAAACAGAAAGAACTTAGTTTGTCTAGCTTAGAGAAAAAAGGAAGGAAGATATGATTATCATATGCAAATATGTAAATGGTGCTGTGAGGAGAAATGAACTAAATCAATCTATTTGTGGTTACAGTTGATCAGGATAAGAAATGTCAGTAAGCAAAATTTTTTTAAAAAAGGTCTTTTTATGATTAATTATGATGAATTCACAGGAGAAGGAGTGAAATGTCTTGCAGATTTTTAAGAACAGTTTAGATAAATACCTGCCAGGAATAATTTGGTTGATTCATGCTTGGGGCAAGGGGAGGTCACTTGCTATTTTTATGTGCAGAGAATTACATTTTGCAATACAACTTGTTACTTATTTCTTCCTCAGCCTAGTATTTGACTAAAAGAAATACATGTATTTCTTTATCAGAACAATCAGTGTTGTTTGGGTAAGTACAACCACTGTGCTAGGCAGTCCTGAGTTTTGGCCCAATGAGATTATGAAAGACTGTATTTAGCTGGGAAATATGAATTGCAAGAGAGAAGCACTCTTTGGCACTAGGCATCTGGTTAGATCCTTGCATAGAAGTCTTTCCAGAACCACTGAAATGGAGCACCAGTTTTTAATCTTAATATTACCTGAGATGTTTATAGCTACAGGTGTCTCTGCAAGTTACAGAGACAGTTTTAAATTACACTACTTTTACTGATGAGACTGAAGGCCTGTGTAATGTACTTATATTACAGTAAGGCTGGGGAGTAAGTAACAAAAGGAGAAAGGCCTTCTGATGCATTTGGATCATCATACAGGTTGAAACTTGGGGTTCACTGAGTGCTTTAACCTTTGTCCAAGGCTTATGGGCACCAGCTCAATTCCTCTTTGGGGGAAAGTATAAAGATTCCACATGGCACAGATGCACAATAAATTGTCCCTTCCCTTTGGATCTTGATATGTTGTGCAGTTACTAAGTAGGCTTTCCAAAGACTTATACTATGATTAATTAGAATAAGTATGGCAATCTTGATAAATATTCTTTTTCTTTTAAGCCTTGGCCATTTTTGACCTCAAAGGCTTCCCAGGAAATCAAGATCTGTAGTTTAATCATGAGTGGTTTGAAAATGCATTTCAGATTCTGATCCTAGTAATATCTCTGCTTAAATACAAGCCATTGTATGTTAATCGCTTCATGATTAAAGTCAATATTGATTTAAAACTATTATTGGTTGTAGTATTCATATTCCCTTCAAACTCTTCTGATTAGTGTTCAACAGCTGTTTCCCTCAACTTAGGAGGGGCTTAAAAATGATGGGTGAAGTGACTTGGCGATTAGCTAATCAGCTTCCCAAATTATTTTGAGAGGAAAGCTTGAATTTAAATGTAATTTATTTTTATAGCTTTGTAAACAAAAAAATACGTAGACATAATTACTTTTTCATTGTAATGATTCTGTATTTTTTTTCATTTTATTCAACAGATCTTGGGCAATCAATTTTTTACACTACTACATGCTTACTTCCTTTTCTCAGTGATGATATTTTGAGTACTTTGCCCTATACAATGATTTCAACACTAGCTACCTTTCCTCCATTTCTCCACAAGGACATTATAGAGTATCTCAGCACATCTTTTCTGCCTATGGCTATATGTAAGTATTGTTTTGTCTTGGTGCATAATAGTATGAGACTGTAGGAGTCAAACCTTGATCTGTCATAGTGTTGTAATGGGACATTATCTACTCTATATATGCAAAATAATTTCATATGACTACTTTTCAAAGGGAAATAATTCTATAATTTATAATTATTTATTATGCTGTGTTTTTGTGTGAATTCTTCCTTCATTTAAGGGGTGAAGTTCACCTTATTTAAGAAATACTGTGTTTTCAGGCTCATAGAACTTCCA
>VYXB01007876.1:70180-103560 GCA_013397135.1 Pachyramphus minor
TTATTGGTTGTAGTATTCATATTCCCTTCAAACTCTTCTGATTAGTGTTCAACAGCTGTTTCCCTCAACTTAGGAGGGGCTTAAAAATGATGGGTGAAGTGTCTTGGTGATTATCTAATCAGCTTCCCAAATTATTTTGAGAGGAAAGCTTAAATTTAAATGTAATTTATTTTTATAGCTTTGTAAACAAAAAAAATACGTAGACATATTCATTCATTGTAATGATTCTGTATTTTTTTCATTTTATTCAACAGATCTTGGGCAATCAATTTTTTACACTACTACATGCTTACTTCCTTTTCTCAGTGATGATATTTTGAGTACTTTGCCCTATACAATGATTTCAACACTAGCTACCTTTCCTCCATTTCTCCACAAGGACATTATAGAGTATCTCAGCACATCTTTTCTGCCTATGGCTATATGTAAGTATTGTTTTGTCTTGGTGCATAATAGTATGAGACTGTAGGAGTCAAACCTTGATCTGTCATAGTGTTGTAATGGGACATTATCTACTCTATATATGCAAAATAATTTCATATGACTACTTTTCAAAGGGAAATAATTCTATAATTTATAATTATTTATTATGCTGTGTTTTTGTGTGAATTCTTCCTTCATTTAAGGGGTGAAGTTCACCTTATTTAAGAAATACTGTGTTTTCAGGCTCATAGAACTTCCATTGCCAACAGTGGGAGTTTTGAATACAGAATCAATGGGCAAACTGCTTCTGAAAGTAATAGATGCAATAGGAACATGTGTAATTTTTGCATCTGGACTATATCTGAATGTACAAGTATGATTCTTCTCAATGTAATGATGTTGTGATGAATTTCTGATTTTTCTTTGTCTCTGTCTTCTCAGCACTTTCTCTCTTAAGTTCTGTATTAAATAGTTGTGCCTGTAAATTTCTGCTGTCCACAAGAGTTAAGATTGAATGTGATATGATGGTGCCTGCCTTTTTACCTTTTTCTTTTTTAATTCCTCTCCCTGAGGATGTCACGTGATTACTTAATTACATAGTCCCTGCACAATGTGGATCCTGAAGTGTGTTTTGGACGGTCATCCATGTACCTGATAAAAAACTTGATGGGATTTCAGTAGTAACAAGAAATGTAACCATATCCTGCAGACAGAAGCATTAGGGTCAATATTAAGTCAGTTTTAACCAACAGGCCTTTTACTATGTGGGATCAAACACTGGAACAGTTTGCTAGAGTGGGTGCAGATTGTCCATCCTGGTATGTGCTCAAAGCACAGCTGGTCCTGAGTACCTGCTCTAGTTGCCTTTCTTTGAGCAGAGGGCTTAGACAAGATGATCTCCAGGGATCCCTTTTAACATGAACTGTTCTGTGATTCTATGAGTGTGTATCCTACTGACCTCTGTATTCCAGACTTTTATGGAAAAACATGAACAACTTTTGTACAGAGTTTAACACTGATGTCATTTAAGCATGTAGAAGATGTTGAAAGAAGCATGGTCCAGTGCTGAGATTTAGATTTTGTGTAAACTTATCATATATGTTTTCATCGACCAGTCAATGATCTTGAAAAAAATCTCTTAACTCTCCTTTGCCTCAGTTTTTCCATGTAAAATACTAATTGACATTGTATTATATTATATGTATAAATTAGACATTAGGGAGCCCCTGGTGGTCTAGTGGTTAAGGACACGGCACTGTAACTGCCGAGGCCCGGGTTCGATTCCCGGTCGGGGAAACTCCCCGGACAGGTGGAGCCCGTTAGCCCTGTAAGGCGATCCACCTACGGCCTGAGGACCTCGCTGCCACTGTCCAAGCTCGCTTGGCCCCGGCAGATGAACCTTAGGATTAAAGGGTGGGCTCAGTTCTGCGCGCACTGTGTCTCACCTAAAATAAATCCAATGCGCAGGCTGGAAGGCGTACAAAGACCTTCCACAGATCTTCGTTCGCGAAGTCTGGCCATTATTATCATTATTATTGTTATTATAAATTAGACATTGTATTGAAGTTTTCTCTGTTACCTTTGACAGGTCTAATGACAGTATGCAAATGAATATAGCTAAGATATATGTCATACATATGTGCAATATAGCTCCTCTTTGGGTTAAGAAGATAATGCTGTATCAAAAAACTCTTTTTTCCATTAATGTTATCTGGTAAAGACAGCTGGAGTTGGTGACTTATCCTGTCTGTCCTCAGATCTGTAGAACTATTCCTCAAAATAACTGGTTGAGCCAAATACTTGGTTTACTTAAATAGATACTGTTCCCCAACTGCCCTTGACAGAGATTGCATTTGTGCATTTGCGTTTGTCATGCTGCCTTTCTCCTCAAACAGTTTCGGTGAGATCTCTGAGTCTGCTGCTTTTTAAATTTGGCTTCTAAGTAGTGTCCGACTTTTTTTGCTGATGGCCACATTTTAATTGCCCAGGTGGAGCCGCTGAGTATTTTTCAATTTAAATCCGTAAAAGTAAAACTTGCTTTAATAATTTGGGGGCTCTTATTTGTGTGGATGAGATTTGAAAACAAATGAGTGAAGTGCAATGAAGAGAGCCACAGTAGTGCTGGATCGTGTGGAGAACAGAGAGAAATTCTCCATTTTCCTTCTCCTTCTTTTTTTCGAGTTGAGTGCGCTTTTAATTAGTGTCTAGTCTTTCCCCACTGGGAATTATATGCTCCTTTACAAGACAAGAGCAGAACCTCTCGTTCCTCTAGTGTTTAGCTGTGATTCAAACTGAAAGGGAGGATGCAAGAGATTGTGTAAGCAGTTGGAGAGCCAGATGGGAGGGATGAAAACAGCTCACTGAGCTGGTAGCTACAGCTCTGTGCTTCTATCCCAAATGCTTGGTATTTGGGTCCTGGCAGCCAGGTTTGGGAAAGTGCTGTGAAGATGGAAAGATATATGCTACATCTCTGTGTAGGAGGTTGCCTTCAAAGCCGTGTTGCCATGTCATAGTTCAGCAAATAAACATCTACACTCTGCAGGGTGTTTCCAAGTATACTATTTAATAGTAGCCAAATTCATAGGAGACCAGAAGGAACTCCAGCCACTTTCTGTGTGAGGTTAAATTTACAAGTGTAGCTTAGCTACACTTCAGTGCTGCTGTTTATCATTATCTTAGCACAGTTCACGTAACAGTGGGGACTAATGTTTCTGGTATGTAGCTGTAACTTGAGCTCATACCTGTGCTCCCGAGAAGTGCTCTGCCATGCACCAGCCCCAACCCTTCATCAATATGCGTCAGCAGCAGGCTTTTCATTTCTTCTTGGTTCTTTGTCATCCACTTCCTTTTTACCCTTCCTACAATCCAAGACCTAGGTGGAATTGGCTGTATAAGTGATTTTATTTTGATCAATCTGTGGGTTCTGAAGGAGAGGGCCTGAGAAGATAACTGTCTGATTAATGCAGCTCTGGGAATGAAATCTTACTGATCTGGAAAACCAGGTGTGTGCTCTGTGAATCAATACCTAGTCATCTTTCTCTTTTACCAGAAAAGGTGCAATACAGAAAGTTTCTAGTTTTTTAGTTTGGGGTTTGGGTTTTTTTGGTTAGGTTTTTTTATCCTTTTTTTCCCTCTTTATTTCTTTTGTTTTCATGATAGGAATTTTATTTGCATGGGTTGAAATCAGTTACATGCTATTGTCACCTATGACAATGGAAAATTTATATATTTTTCCCCTTTCTTTTAAGTGGGATCCTCAAAAAGAGAAGGTGTTCCAGCACATGTCAATCTGTCTGCATCATCAATGCTAATGATTGCAATGCAGTACACATCAAACCCAGGTATGTGTAAACGTGCAATACAGTATCATTCTTTCTAAAACTATCAGTCAGGAAGAATTGTCAAATGCAATCAGAAAAGTTTAGGTGATGGGAAAAATCTGTGTCATTATCCAGCACAGGATGAAAAGTAATTGATTTTAGTCAAAACTGGAATTTCTGAACATCACGCTGGAAGTAATCATTATGTGGATAAGAGATCTTATTGTGATGAAAAAAACAGGGTTTTGCCTAGGATTGGAGATTCTGGTCTACTCTTGTTTGACATTCAGAAAATAGTGTTAATATATATAACATCAGTGTCAGAGAGAAATACCACTTACCTTGACTATAGGAATTAATAGTAACAGTTTGTCTTATACTATGATTTATATACCATCAGGTTCACAACTGGTACTATCTTTTAAAGAAAACAGGTAATGCTGGCTGCAGGCTCAATGGAACAATAATGAATTTAAATGTAATTATGAGTATCTAAACACAAGGCCAAGGCCATTTTCTCTCACGGTGACACAATCCCAGATAAATCAGTGGGATCACATAAACAAATTGAAACAAAATTTGACCGCAAGGAGCTGTTACACTGCATGATAGTCAGCTATCTCCTGTTTCATACAGATGGGTAGATGGTGTGTGTGTGAGGTGTCACATCATGATAATGTACTTCACACAGGTAAATAAAAGCAGCACACCATTTTTAAAAACTACTTGCAGAAGTCAGTTTTTTTCATGAAATGTTCTATTTTTGTTCATAGATTCCATGTTCAAACCATCTGAGAAAAATGTTGCCCTGTGGTTTTTGGGAAATCAAACATGTAAAGTAGTTCATTTGGCTCTTGTGTTTGTTTAGTGCAGAGCAGCTCCTGTAGCCTTTGCTATACGTGGGAATAATGTATTGTTACATGTGACTCCCATTGTTGCCTCAAGATGAATGAAAAGATACCTATTTACATTGTGGCAGAGGGACAAAATTTAAGTGAATCATCAGGCATTCTTCAACAAGATATGTTTGAAAAAGATCTCCATTGCTGTACAAAAAGTTGTGTACTCATGATAATCATCTTACTGCATTCCTTGACAGAAACAAGTTACCAATATTCAATTTATAATATTTTGTGATGACTCTCAGGGCAATGATTCTTTAGCAAGCACTTTAAAATAAAAAATAATTGAATAGAGTTTTGGATGGACAAAACAAAGCCAATCAGCTAATTAAATCACTTCTGTAACCTAAGTTGCCATTTCCATATTAAAACTATACTGTCTCTTTTCTCTCAGTGTATCACTGCCAATTATTGGAATGTCTCATGAAATATAAGCAAGAAGTATGGAAAGTAAGTTTACGATCATATATACTTCATGGAAATGACTGTGTTTGGGTAGCAATGAAAACCAGATGGCTTGAAAATTAAACTGACTGTGTGCCAAGAAGTTATAAATGATCTTTATGTCCAGTTCTCCCTCTGGATTATGGAGAGGAAGGTCCCTCTAATTTCTAGTTTACAGAGACAGTTCCATGTTTTGTGGAACAGGGCTATGTTTCCTAAGTACTATGTGGTTATGGCAGAAATTTTAATAACAAGCAGACTTCTCCGTTCATGTGGGACTGGACTTTTACGAGAACTATTTGTGAGTATTGTCATCACCTGAATCTGCTCTGGGTTTGGTTATTTATCTATATCACACCTCTTTGCTCCATGGCTATATAGGGGATTCTTTTTGCTCTATGTTAATACACTGTAGGATGGGTGGTAGCTGTTGCATGCTCTGATCAAAGTCAGAAGAGCTGAAGTTAGTCATCTGATCTGTCTGTAAGAGCTACTAAGGAAGTTTGGTAGGGCATGAAATGCATTAATTTTGTGTGTTCAGATATCTTTGAAAACAAGGACTATTTGGAATTGTGGTTTGTTACCTTGCAAAAATAAACACTTTATGCTTGTCTTTCCTTAGGATTTGCTATATGTGATAGCCTATGGACCATCTCAAGTTAAACCTCCAGCAGTACAAATGTTATTTCACTATTGGCCCAATTTAAAACCCCCTGGGGCAATCAGTGAGTACAGAGGACTGCAGTACACAGGTCAGTGCAGCTGGTTTTGTATAGGCCAAAAGAAATAAATGATCAGAAGTATGTTAAAGTCACATATTCACAGTTCTATGATGTATTTTGAATTTTTTTGTTTGAGAAGTTGTGCTTTCATAAGTATATACAGTATCTGTTTATCTACATTTTTAAAAGATGTTATGAAAAATAAAAACTCAGATCGTGGCCAGTAAATATGTTGTCTTACTCCCAACAAGAGCTAAACCAGAACAGGAGAAGGAACAGGGAATACTCTGTTTGTTCTAAGTGGTCTGTGAAACTGCTGCCTTGGCCTTACAATGGTTCTGGTTTATATTCCTTTCAATTATTGCTTTGTTTGCTTTTGTTGTGCCAGCTGCTAGCACTGCTGCTGTTGCTAAGACTCCTTATCTGGCTTTCACTGTCAAAAAACCTCAGGTGATGTCAGGTGCAGTCAGTATAATGGATGTGTTCTCAAGGTTGATTACAGGATGAAAATGAGAGACAAACTCAGCAATGCAGCTGGAGCTGAGTAGTTAGATGGTACAAAATCTGCTGTCTGCCAGACTCCCCAGTGATACTGATGGGAGAGTGCTGCTACAGGGGAGACCGTCCACTCATGACTTGCTTTTACCTGTGTGTCTGTCTCAACCTGTTTCAAATAATCTCTGTGATATGGCATATGTTTTTTCCACTTTTAAAATATCTGGTCCAGCATGTGACATTTTAAATTATAAAAATGAAGGGTTGGAAGAAACCTTAGAAGACCCCCTAGACCAACTCAAGTGCATCCTAAATGTTCCTGACAGAAGTTTGTCTGATCTGTTCCATTGAAGGCTGATAGATTTTCTTGACTTTTTTTAAAAAAAAGATCTTCATGTACTGCTCTGCATCACTTCTATGCAAGCAGGTCTGTAAACTAAGCATGATATTCCATCTGAACTGTTACTAGCACTGTATAGACTGGATTTTTTTCCTATATATACGTTTTTTGTTAATGTATCCCAGAATGGGATGAGTATTACCTTGCCGTTGCATACCATTTTAACATGAGGGTGTCCTGTAGAGCATCCAAATGATGCCACTTGAGCATCCCTTTGTTGTTTACTTCTTGTCATTACAAAACTAAGGCTCCTTCTGTCACTGGAGTAGTTTTCTTTTCTTATAGTTGTGTTTTTGTTTTGCCTGGGAATGTTACTGAATTTGCTCAGCTATTCCTACTGTCCTGCTCCTGGAGTGGAACGATATTTAATTGATCAAGGTGTGGGTGAGATGAAGAAGGGTCTGCAACAGGAATGTCTATGTCTTACTTTTTCCATTTCTTTGCTGAGTTCATGGTTCATTTCATTATATCGTAAATAAGTCAATAGGCATGCATATTCAAGCTGTTTGTTGTAATTATTAAGCCTCCTGAGGAATGGCTATTTGTGTAGTACTCATGTTTGTATAGTACTTACTACAAGAGGATCTTGTTCTCAATTGATATCACCAGATGCAAAGAATATAAATATCTCTTCTCCATTTATTAATCAGCTGTGTTTTGGTTTTGCAGCCTGGAATCCTATTCATTGCCAGCACATTGAATGCCATAATGCAATTAACAAACCAGCTGTGAAGGTACTGCTGTTACTTCAGGGGTCAAACCCAGCTATCTGGGGGATGGGAGGTTGCACTTACTTGCAGGTGACCAAGAGCAGGAGCTAAGGGAACAGCGAAGCCCGTTGAGACCATGGGGGTCAGACCTTTGTGAATATGTTCTTCCGCTGCTTAAAGTAAGATGAAGTATTCCCTGCAACTACCATGGGCCAAATCTTGAAATTAAGCCTGGGGATGGTTGTAGAACACTTTATAAAATTCTAAGCTGGCTCCTGGCTAATCCTTGTAAATATTTTCCTGAACACGTATATGTGTGTAAATATGTGCACAAATATTACTGTATACAGGAAACATTATTTCAATTACATAGGTAATGTTCATCTTAGCATCTTGACTGAGGTCATACAATGCACCTGCTCTGATTGTGATTCTTAGCTTGAAATGTGTTCTAAAGCAAATAGGAAAAAAGCTTTTACTTACCTCTTTTGCAGCCCTGTTGAGGGAGGTAAATCGTATCTTTACACACAGAGTAAAAATGTAGAAAGGTTTGACCACAATTTGATGGCAGAGGCAAGAATAGCATCCCAAGTCCAGAGCATATTACAGTTAGGTGTACTAATTAATTGATTTGTATCTAGTTAAATATGTAGATACAACCAATTTTCCTAGCATTGATTCATATACTAACCTAATTTCTTTAGTCAGACAGTTCTTCAGTGAGCCTTTTCCACAGGTTGTGATACTGACAGGGCATAATGGTGATACCTAACTCAAAAGTCCTGCAAGCGACCACCTTCCTGCCTATTCCAGTCATTCTCAGTGATCCCTCTTTCATAGGAAAAATGCTGAAAGGTTTTGCTTCATGTTGAAGTGATCACTAGATTCAGACTAATAACTCAGACTAACTCAGACTATTCAGACTAATAACTAATAACTAATAAAAGTACAGTTCCAAACTTTGCAGATTAAATACTTGAATATTATTGAACAATCTCTTATCTTCATTTAGACAAAACCAATCCTGATCAGTCGTCACTCAGAAAAATGAAGCCTGTTTTGTCTTGTATAGATGAATGTAAATTTGGTTAACAAAAATGAGAAACATTCAAGGAGGCATTTGTCTCTATAAATAAAGTCTTGTACTTGAATGGATTAAGAAACATTTTGATTAAAGTGGTTAAGATACTGTCTATGCGTACTACTGTTCAGTGTTTCCTTAGTAGTACAGACCACTTTGACAAATGTGTATGTAACTGGCTGTTAACTGGAACTGTTTTCTGTAACTGACTAATGTGAAAGGATAAAAGCTAATGCAAGACAAAGTCTGGACCTATGTTGCCAAGGGAACTGTGAGTCTTTGTTCTGTCACTGCAGTTGTGCTGTATATTAACAACTGTGATGACTGAAAATTAGATTTTGCTGGAAGAGGCGTTACTGAGAGAGAAAAATCTAGACTTTTACATTACCTCATCCCAAACAATGGATCCTCTAAGTGACTGTCTCTGGGGGGGAAAAAAATAAATTAGAAGTCTATAGTGAATATGTAACACAACGTATGTGTCTTTCAGTGATAATACTGATACTGAAGGATATCCTATTGCTTATAGGCTCTCATTTTTCATGTACATCCTTTTCTTTGTTAGAAATAATTCGAAATCTTGCGTGCCATGTGCTGAGTACC
Source organism: Pachyramphus minor (assembly GCA_013397135.1). Taxonomy (NCBI): domain Eukaryota; kingdom Metazoa; phylum Chordata; class Aves; order Passeriformes; family Tyrannidae; genus Pachyramphus; species Pachyramphus minor. The sequence continues at coordinate 79,281 of VYXB01007876.1, forward strand.
CTCTTCCAAAATATTGCTCTCAACATGTATCAGAGTTGTGTTTTATTGTATGTCCTAGCATTAATGTGTTGAACTTTTTCAGTGAGTTTCAGTGAACAGATGTGTTAATTCTTTTCCTTCTCTGTTTTTCAGATGTGCATTGACCCATCCTTATCTGTGGCTTTGGGTGATAAGCCACCTCCCCTGTATCTTTGTGAAGAATGCAGCCAGAGAATTGCAGGGTAGGTAAGCTAAGAGCTGGAAAGTGATCAAGTGTCGTTAGACTCCAGAGTTCAGAACTGTGGAGTTTTGCCTAATTTTAGTATGATTAGCATGTAATTTATATAGATAAACCTGATGAAATATATGGAGCACGCTGCCACTTGATATGAATAAGGATTGCTGAAATTTATCTCACATGATCAGCATTTGCACCTAGCTTAAAAAGAAGTAAGTTTTGTAGTTGAGACCTCTGAATGAATAGATACTGTGGGATGCATTGACTATAACAGGGGAGTCTTGTTATTGTACAAGCTTTTGCTTATGAAATCTCTTTTGTCCTCATCCATTAGTTGCCATTAAAAGCAAAACATTACAGTGAAACCTCTTTCACAGAGACTTCATTACTTTTCTGTAGCATGCATTTCAGGTTATTCTCTAAGGTACCCTGTGAGGCAGCAGAGATCAAAGAAATTGATCCAGGATTGGCCAGTACTTGAAAGGAATATAGCCTGAGATTAATTAACCTCAATTGGATTTTTGGTTTTGATCTTTTTTTTCCTTTAAGTTGCTAATATGGTTTGCATTAGTTTACAAAATCTGCTAATACTTACAGGGAGGGCCAATCAGTAGTTGAAATGGGCAAGATTACAGGTAGTTCAGAACCTACATGGGTGTTTTTCTCCCCATTTTGACAACTTTATATTACACCAGCTGTGGGAAAAGCAATTACATCTCACCTTAGGTTTTAAGTCATCATTGATTTAAAGCTTCAGGAAAGAGTAGTTGAATTCTGTAGAAGCATAGCTTCTATGGACACTCAAAGAAAATGGTACTGGTACTTTGCTTTTTTCTATGTTTGTCTGTTTTTCTTCACTATCATTTTTTAGCTGTCAGACTTTCAGAGAACACACTATTTTAATTTGATAAATTTATTCCTCAAAAGTAAATTTGGAAAGCCTTGAACTTGGTGACCAACATCAGCAACGTGGTAATTTAATAAGACAGGCACAACAAAGAGACTTAATTTAAAGCAACCTGCAATTTATAAAACTACATTTGAAAAAAAGTAGCTTCAGAATATCAGTGCTACCACATTAATTTATTTCAATTTCCTCTGTGCAAAAAATAAATGCATATATAAACAAAAAATGGAAAGCTAATTATATACATAATTTTTATAGGGATCACAGTGAATGGTTGATTGATGTTCTTCTGCCACAAGGTAAGGGGTATTTTAAGTGTAGGTACAAACTAATCAGAATTGTACAAACCTATGTTTTTGATATTTCTGCATACTGTATTACTTGAAATGCTGCATTCTGTTCAAAAGGGTTTTTTTTTTTAGAATTTTAAAGTAGCTTGTACTTAATGCTGCTGAATGACCTTGAAGTACTATGAAAAATTGACTAACCCTCTATCTGAAAATTGATACAACGGTTTATGTGTGAGGAAACAGAGACAACTGACCATTTTGAAATCTTGAAGTATTCACAAGTGGGGCCAAGTTTTTCAAAAGTATTTGTGTCCCACAGCAGTGTCCAAAAAGAGGGGCTGGTTCTTCCAGTAACCTGGGTCTGATTCAAAAGCTCTTAAAGCTTCTGAAAATCTCTAATACAAGCCTGCAAAGGATATCAGAAAAAAAGGTAAAATATTTTTCAATGAACCAGTCATTGATCTAATCATTGTCCTTTTGCCAGTGAGGGAACCTGATATTTTATTATCTACTAGAATGCAGACAAAGCTTATTGACAGACTAATCAGCATGTTATCTAAAATATCCCTTTCAGGGACACAAGGAAGACACCACTTCTGTCTTTACTCTGCAAACTAAAAATTCATAAGTAATTGAGATTTTTTTGCTGTCCTTTTAGTAGAAATGTTACCCAGATTAAGAATGTTTTATTTACTTAAGGGAAGTACTTCCTTTTAATCAGTCACTTAAATTTACTGAATCATATGTTGCCAGGACAACAGATGGAATAGCTACTGCTTACAGGTTCAATCTGCAAACATTTCACATGAAATTATAGGCCACAGACATAGTGGCTGCCTCATCCATATTCACTACTCTTTTATTCCATGAACTTTCACAAGCAGTGTAGGCACATCTGAGCTATGTTTCCTACAGCATGCCACAGTAGTGTGCCTACGAGGTGGACTTTTACAAGTCTGTCCAGGAGGCAGAAGTGTAGGCAGAAGGTGGATGGGTAGCAGAGCACATCCCCCTTAATGCACCAAGGCTATTATTGCATTTCAATGTAGAAATAGTCATAGGCCTAAGTATAGTCTTACCTTATGCTGTCTGACAGGCTTAGAGGTTTCAATAGTATCTGGAAACCCAAGTTTAGCCTCAGAGATTTCCTTGCAGGAGGTCTGTTTTCCCGTGGCTGCCATAATAAAACAGAAAGATCGTCATTTTGTGTTCATGTTTTGTATGCCTTCCCCTTACAGCTGAAATTTCTGCTATATGTCAGAAGAAGGTAAGATTCAGCCATTTGTATGATGGGGCATGATTTGATGTTGTGTGTAGTGTCATTCCATTACTATGTAGTGTGCTCTTTGTATCATTCCAAAATTTCACAATTTATCCATGAATGCATTTGTTGGTGGATGAGAATGATTCAGCAGCAAGGTTTCTTTTTGTTAAAACTGACAATGCTTGATTTGAGTTGTAGATTTTAGTTGAAGTGTCAATTAGTAAAGCAATTCAATTACGCAGTTAAGCTCATTTTGTGTTCTATAACTCTACCTATGAAGAGGATAGAGGAAGAGGTGAATTTTAAATCCAAGTGTTTATATATGTCTTCTTATCTCCCCAAAGTCTTGGATTAATCCTAAATTGGAAAAAAATCATACTGTGCAATATATATTTTTAAAAGTCTTTAATGCTTGGGTCTGTAAGATTGCTGACAAAAAGAATCTGCTTGCAATAGATACCAACTAATGTGTTTTAATAACACTTTAATAGCAAGGAATACAGTGCATAACATATTCTAGTTCTCATATGGTGAAGAAAGCTTTTATGTTGGGCTGGATTACCAGGTGGCAAAAATAAAGGTAGCACCTACTTCAGAGCCTTGATGAATTACCTATCAAAGTCAGATCCTTACATAGCATAAACTGTGTCGTGGTGGCACCATCTCTTTGCAATCCTAAGGATCTACCTGTTGCTACCTGTAACTTAAAAAGACATTCTGAAGCATAAACAGATGTTAAGAGAATGATTGTAAATTTTAGAGATTGCTCCAAGCCAGAAGGTTGAGGCTGATGACTTAAATGTCAGTTTGGTCTGCTCCACAGGAAGAGCAACCGTGACATTTAAGTTCAGGCTCAGCACTTAATCCTGAGTTTATCTTTCTGGAAGGTCAGTGATACTTGACTTTAGGAGTTTGCACACAGTTGTGCTTATATAACAGTGATTCTGGAAATTACCAACACTTGAGCCAGTTCCCAAGTTTTCATCCCTGTTTTCATTCCATTTCCTGACGGTTGTGGCCTGATAAAATCTTTTCTGTTTTTCAGAACTGTAGTTCACACGTCAGAAGAGCTGTTGTCACGTGCTTCTCAGCGGGCTGCTGTGGCCGCCATGGCAACAGGCCAGTGCGCTACTGCAAGAGATGCCACTCGAATCACCACAGCAGCGAAGTTGGGGCAGCTGCAGAAACCCACCTTTATCAGACCTCACCCCCTCCTATCAACACCCGGGAGTGTGGGGCAGAGGAACTCGTGTGTACTGTGGAAGCTGTGATCAGGTAATATGGCAGCTTATGAGGCATCACTACGTAAAGCAGGATCAGGCTTTCGTGTAAATATTACCTGCAGGTCTTGTGCAAGTGGATTTTAAATCCACCAGGGTGAGTTCAGAGCAGCGACATTGAACTCCTGCTGCTTTATCAGAGAACGGATCAGCTGCGAGTGTTGTCCTGACCAGGAAGTCAGCTTCGAATCCTAGAATTTGATGTTATTTTATTACTGTTCTCAGGAAAATGATGACATCTAATGCCTTAACCTCCAGTTATTCTTGATCAGATACCTATATCTAGTGCAGGAAAGCTGCATTCCCTGACCACAAGCTTGTTTTATAGCTTGCTGAAGGAAGCAGAGTTTCATGCTGAGCAGAGGGAGCATGAACTCAACCGCAGGAGACAGATGGGCCTCTCCTCTTCGCATCACTCCCTGGACAACACAGACTTTGATAATAAAGATGACGACAAGCATGACCAACGCCTCCTGAGCCAGTTTGGAATATGGTTCTTGGTGAGAAATTTGTGCTTTCTTCTCTCAGTCTTCTTGGTTCTTCTTTACTTTCTGAAGCCTCAGTTTTGTCTTATTTTTTCCCCCACTTCTTTGCTTTAGTTGGAGACTTTTCTGATTTGTAAGCATAAAGTTGTTCTTTGAAACTGTCAGACTTGGAGAATTCATAACTAGTTTGGGTGGAGCTTGTGACTGCCTCTGACTACTATGTAGAGTGTAGAACAGAATTATTCAGTCTCAGTTTTTTAATTGACTTTCTATGTACCATCAGCTTCTGCTCACAAGTACCCTTGGCTGAGCGTCACTATTTTAACATCAAAAAGCAATCCCCTAAAAATCTGCCGGCCAGGCTGCAGCCTGATAGATCCTCAGAAATTGTATTCTGCAATTCCCCTTAAGGAGAATTCTCCCTCTCAGGCTGTTTCCAATTCCCTTTGAGCTCTCAGCCTGTCTCCTCAGTCACCCAGTGACAAGTGGGGGAAATAGCAGGACCCTCATATGTCGTCTAAAAAGAGATAGGATCTTTGGATGCTTGGGTGGTAGGTGTGGAATTCCATAGTTCCAACAAAGCTACTATGCAGCTTTTCACGTGACTATATGAATAAAGTTTATATTCTGATGATATGTTTTGGGTTTTGTTGTTTAATGTTGCTTTAGAGTTAAAGCCTTTTATTATTTTAAACTTTTTTTTTTATGTTGCTATATTCATCTATTTAATTTCAAATGATGCTTTATAAAGACTGAAGGCCTACATTTCCAGAAGTAGAACTGAAGTGAGAACAAAAAAGTTTTGTTACCCTGTACATGCCTCATCCTGGACATTCAGCATGTACCTTTCTCTGACTCCATTCTGTTCTTATAAAATCTCTTGATCTCTCTGTAGTGAGTATTGGCAGAGGCCACCGCACGGGTTGTGAGAAATTATGGGTTGCTGTTTTCTTTCATAAAATTAATACCTTTCATCTGGAAACTGGACAGGGCTCAAGAGTTCCTATTAAAAAGGCTGCCAGCTGATACTGCCTTTGAGTTAACACTCAACTGAGACAAGCACATGTGTTTTTGTGTGTTTTATATATGTGCGTATGTATATCATATATTTTACCAGGTATTACATTACCTTCTGAAATGAAAAATAATTTTGAAGTTCAAACCAAAATGTTTCAGTTTGTCAAAGCATTCTATATTGATTTTTTTTTTTCAGTGTTGAAAGTAAATAAAAAAAATCAATGCTTGGCTTTTTTTTATTTTCTGGTTTGGAAATGTTTTGTCAATTGTCCTGTGCCAACCTCTACTTAAAACTGATCATCTATCTGATTTGTTTTCTAGGTATATCCTTGTAAATCTGAGATTATGCAAAATACAGTAGATAAATAATTTGCCACCTTTAATTCTAGAAATGAAAGTTGATTTGTGTTTCTCTCTTCCAGGTGAGCCTTTGCACTCCCAGTGAGAATACACCCACAGAGAGTTTAGCAAGGCTGGTTAGCATGGTATTCCAATGGTTTCACTCTACAGCTTACATGATGGATGATGAAGTTGGTAGCTTGGTTGAAAAGCTCAAACCCCAGTTTGTTACTAAGTGGTTGAAGACTGTTTGTGATGTCCGGTTTGATGTCATGGTTATGTGCCTCCTTCCTAAACCAATGGAGTTTGCCAGGGTAAGAATGATTTATCCTAAGGTTCCTTTATTTGCCACAGAATTTAAGGGCTTACGTAAAAAGATCTTCTCTTTCCTAGTCGGTCAAGGCAAAGAAATTTCAATGTAGAGGGAGCAGTAGAGTTCAGGAATTTTTTCTCTTCATAGTATTTTTGGTTTTACTATATTAGAAAGTGGGCATTATTTACACTAATGCAGAGACAGGTTGGAAGACTATTATAAGTATTGAAAGGGAGCCCCTGGTGGTCTAGTGGTTAAGGATACGGCACTGTAACTGCCGAGGCCTGGGTTCGATTCCCGGTCGGGGAAACTCCCCGGGCAGGCGGAGCCCGTTAGCCCTGTAAGGCAATCCACCTACGTCCTGAGGACCTCGCTGCCACTGTCCAAGCTCGCTTGGCCTCGGCAGATGAAACTCAGGATTAAAGGGTGGGCTCAGTTCTGCGCGCACTGTGTCCCACCTAAAATAAATCCAATGCGCAGGCTGGAAGGCGTACAAAGACCTTCCCCAGATCTTCGTTCGTGAAGTCTGGCCATTATTATTATTATATTATTATTATATTATTATATTATTATTATAAGTATTGAAAAATGCTGCATGTTTTTAATAGCTGCATGTTTTCGTTATGCTGCTGAAGTACCCAAACTTGTTTTAGTAAAAGGTATCATTTACCTACTTCCAGATACAAGCCTGTCCTTTCATAATGTTTCTCTGTTCTTAGCATACCCCATCTCTGAAGCTGTGAATTCGGGTTCGTGAAATCACAGTTGTAACCAAAGGGAACTCTGGGCATACTGATGCCCTGTAGCTTCAGCGACCCGATTTAAGTGACCGAGTTGAAGACCGGTCTGACATGGTTTGCCTTGTTGCTGGTGAAGAGAGAGAGACTTACCTGAAAGGCCATCCAGGGTGCCTAAGTGCAACCATTGGTAGGATCTCTTTCAGAAAGAGTGTCATTCTTTCTGTCATAGAATCATAGAATCAACCAGGTTGGAAAAGACCTCCAAGATCATCAAGTCCAACCCTTGATCGAACACTGCCGTGGTTACCAGACCATGGCACTAAGTGGCACATCTCTAGTTTCATCTTGAAAACCTCCAGGGATGGTGAATCCACCACCTCCCTGGGCAGCCCATTCCAATGTCTGATTACCCTCTCTATAAAAAATTTCTTCCTAATGTCCAACATAAACCTCCCCTGGCACAGCTTAAGACTGTACCCTCTTGTCCTACTGCTGGTTGCTTGGGAGAAGAGACTGATGCCCACCTGGCTACAACCTCCTTTTGTGTAGTTGTAGAGAGTGATGAGGTCTCCCCTGAACCTCCTCTTCTCCAGGCTAAACAACCCCAGCTCCCTCAGCCTCTCACAGGACTTGTGCTTGAGTCCCTTCACCAGCCCCGTTGCTCTTCTCTGGACCTGCTCCAGCACCTCAATGTCCTTCCTGAACTGAGGCCCCAGAACTGGACACAGTGTTCCAGGTGTGGCCTCACCAGCGTTGAGTAAAGGGGAAGAATCACTTCCCTGGTCCTGCTGGCCACACTGTTCTTGGTACAGGCCAGGATGCCCTGGGCACACTGTNCAACCCATCTCTCCAGCTTGTCCAGGTCCTTCCACTGAACACACTGAGCTGCCTTCCAGCCGATCAACACTCCTCCCCAACTTGGTGTCCCCTGCAAATTTGCTAATAATACATTCAACCCCCTCATCCAGATCATCCGTAAAGATATTAAACAGGACTGGGCCCAACACTGATCCCTGGGGACACCACTAGTGACCGGCTGCCAGCTGGATGCAGCCCCGTTCACCAGCACTCTCTGGGCCCGGCCCTCCAGCCAGTTCCTAACNATAATTAGGATTAACTATGAAGCGGAAATCACCATTTAACCATGCTTTTCCAAGACATTTGTTTTGTGACCCTCTCATGTAAAATGTCCAGAAGACATATTGAGTTTGTTTCCCAAAATTAATTTTTTTCCCCTAAAATTAAGGCTACACAAGAAAGGGCCATTAAAACTTGATGTGATGTATCACATCATCAAGCATGAACACCTGGGGATTTTTCATGTCCTAATGAACAGGATTTGCTGTAGGCAGACCAGCATACGTGTGCAGACCAGCATGTATATGTGTCTTACTGTGAACCATTGCTCTGAAGATACATTAGGCTGTGGAAGGATTGGAGTGCAGCTGAGGGAATTTGAGAGGTGGATGGATATTTTGACTGTTAGAAACTGAATAAAGAGATCAGAGCTTTGAGGCATGGGGGTAACGGAAGGACTGAACCTCATTCCGCAATCTCTTATAGATTTTTTTTCTTGGATCCAGCCCCTCTTTTGAATTTTGTTACTCCCACTGCAATACTTCAGACTAGACTGACAACTTGCCAGATTTGCAAGGCTTCACTAGAACATGGAAACAAATAGCCATGAAATTAGCTGTGATGAAGATGAAAAAGTAGTTTGTTGGCCGAGATTACCAGTAGTTTCTGCCAGAACAGCAGGCATCTCTGGAGCCATTAGTCAGGAGCAGCAGATGTGAGCTGAGGTCAGTTAGAATAATTAATCTCTGTATGCCAATTACTTATGTGCTTAGAAGTATACTTTTTAGCTTACATCACTTAGACTCTTTCCTCAATAAAACCCTAAACAAACACGTATGAAAGAACAGCTGGTACAGACCAAGTGTTTCAAAATAAAGATCCAGCACTGTAACAATTTGCTGAGAGCAAATACTTTATGGTGCAAGTTTAACCAAATAAATCTGTCCCTTTTTGAGAACTGTAAGCCGTAATACAATGTAAACAGTAATATAATGGCCTGGAAGTGAGTGGACTCCTAAGACTTTGGCAGTGCTTTTGTGTACTGTGAGTCAAATTGGAGAGGAAAAAACAATGCAGCCCTATGGCCGAACTCTAAATTCTGCCTTGAAGGTACTGATGATCACCCCCTACAGCTTCCTGGCTGGAACACACTGAGCAAATTTATGATGCTGAGCAAGTTACGGGGACTAGAAATGTTGTTCATCAGTGTAATTCTTGGAAATACCCACAGGTTGGTGGATACTGGGACAAATCGTGTAGTGCTGTAACCCAGTTAAAAGAAGGGCTAAATCGAATCCTTTGCTTGATTCCATATAATGTGATAAACCAGTCGGTGTGGGAATGTATCATGCCAGAATGGTTGGAAGCTATAAGGACAGAAGTGCCTGACAGTCAACTGAAGGAGTTTCGGGAAGTGCTGAGGTATGTAGACATAAGTTGGAATCATTCTGTTGTTGCATATGTTGATCCTTGAGGGTTGTAGCATGATAAGATGGTGACAACAAATAAAAATACCTATGTGTGCAACAGACAGTGAGTGAATGCTTCTGTTTTGTTTTTATGAGTTATATTTAGACTAAAGCACTTAAGCTTTGGGAAAGTCTTCTTTTATTGCTCTTGATATCCTCAAATCCAAGTTGGTATCAAGAGCCAACTACATGGATGCTTCTTTGCTGTGAGCAAGTCACATTTTTAGTGGCATCTCACAACATGTCGCAAGGAGCGTCTTTCTCCTTCTGTCAAGTTGATGAGAAATGGTGGGGATTAGTAGAGCTGTCAGTGATATATTTATTTAGCTAATATCTTCCCCTATTGAGCTAAGAAAACACCAGGATGAGAATGGTGGCTGAGTCATAATTTCATGCCTTTGACAGTAAAACTTCACATTGCCTTTTAATTGATGAAAAGGCTCTGAAATTGACTGTAAGTTCATATCTCGAGGTATTGCTGTAAACTTTTTTTTAGCGCAAGCATGGAATAGTGGACTACTGGTGAGATGAGAAATTTTCCAATTTTTACATTGGATGTTGGAAAAGATATTGCTGTCAAATGCAACTGGGCATATGAGATATGATGTAAATTCTTAAGATGCATCACCAAATGCAGAGATGAATTTACACAGTCGGGACAGGTGGTATCAACAACCTAGCAACCCTGTGGAGGGTAAAAATGCGAGGAAGATTAGCTTTCTACCAGTTTTTTGTTATGTCTCGTACAGCGTGTGCCATGGTAACTCATTGATGGCTATATTTTTATTCTACTTTTCAGCAAAATGTTTGACACTGAACTTTGTCCTCTCCCTTTCTCCATGGAGGAGATGTTTGGCTTTATTAGCTGTCGATTCACAGGGTATCCATCCTCTGTGCAAGAGCAAGCGTTACTCTGGCTGCATGTAAGTGTCCTCTCTTGATGAGTCAAGCTGGAAGAGCTTTTAATTTTGAAAAATAAAAGAAAAAGGAGAGTAAAAAAATGAAGCCACTTAGCCACTTTTCCAGTGTTCATACAATCCTGCCCTTTGCTTAGCTTCTGTGTAAGGATGGTTGGTAGACGGACCCTGAGAAGCTTTATTACTTACCCATCATGAGCAATAATCTAATTGACAGGGTGGTGATCTAGTTGACAAGGTGGGGATCAGTCAGAGGTTGGATTTGATGGTCTTGGAGGTCTTTTCCAACCTGAATGATTCTGTGATTCTGTAATAAAATGGAAGGCTGGGATTTTTTTTTACCTCTGAACGTGAGTTGTGTCTTCAGTGTCATTGAGCTGGTTGACTTTTTGGCAGCAGAATTTTTTCTGTAGATACCAAAATTAATTCCAGACTCCAGAAACAGCTGTAGTTGTTCCTGCATATGAAGACCTGAATGAGACTAGCTTTATACCCATGAAGCTTTCTGCAGCCCTGGCCCTTTTGTGTTATATTTGCCCACAAAACTGGCATTCATCCAATGTTCATATTCTAGAGCTACAGGGATAATCATGTCACCTGAGGGCAGTGAATTCCAAAGGGGTGTAAAATTTTCAACCTTGGAATAATACCTGTACCTTTCATTATCACTTCTTTTCTGCTGAGGCTTATTTTAATTGAGCCTCTGCAAAGACCAATTTACTTCATGACTGTAGCCATTTTCAGGTATCCAGGTTTTTCAATAAAGCATGATGTTTTTAGGTTTTTCTTGACTTAATAACACTTAATGGCAAGTACAAATGAGCTCATATTTTTTTGAGTGTTGGTGACAAAATAGATAGTGAATATTCTTGGTGATTTGCAAAAAACCATCCCGCTACTATGTTGACACCTTTAGGCTACCGTTTTGACTGGATTCTTAGAATAAATACAGGAATTCAATTTTAAGTAACGATAAATAGAGTAAATAGTTATTCATTCAAGTATTGGTAATCTTCTGCTTTACAGAAATGTTTTCATGGAATAAGCTCACATCCTTATGTGTTTTTGTGCATAAAACTGATCTCAAGGTGTGCCAAGTGGATGCCAACAAACATTTTGAAAATACCCTATTTTTTGCCAGTTTTTTTTTGTCTGGATTCTAACAGAAATCTAAGCTTGCACCTCACCTCATTGAATCCCAAAATTAAATGCATGGAGTTTGCTGAGCTGAGGATTGCATTATAAAGATGATTATAATGTAGCTGGTGTTTATGATTAAACTTGACACTTACCTTTTATTTATTTGATTTCCTCAGGTGTTGTCTGAACTTGACATTGTTGTACCTCTTCAGTTACTAATCAGCATGTTTTCTGATGGAGTTAATTCTGTGAAAGAGTTAGCAAATCAAAGAAAATCGAGAGTCAGTGAACTGGCGGGAAATCTTGCAGCTCGGAGGGTAACTGTTACCCTGTTTATTTATTTTTTTTTTTTGCTTAGAACAGTCTTCCTAATAGAATGCATGTGAAGGGTTAAAAAGCCATCTTTCAATATGGCAGCATTTGATTGGAAACACTATAAATTTTAAAAATGGAAGAAAATTGACATGACTTCATATCACTCTATCACATGATCAGTGTAAAGATAGTACAGGTAGAAACTTGGTATTTTTTCCAACCTTTTTGCACCTTCTATTAATAACTGTCAACGGCAAGTTGTTATGGACAACTGGTCACCCAGAATAACTTTTTGTATTCTGGTATGAATTTGGTGGGTCCAGATATGTTTTGGAAGGGTGGCGGAACAGAATTTATTTCTGTTTCCCTGAATTTTTTTTCCACACCCGAGAGATGCAAAATTTGATCTGAAGTTTCCTGTCAAAGGCTTTTGGTCTGAAAGAAAACATGTACAAATCTCTAGGCATTACACAAACTTGGTCTGATGTGGCTAACTTCGCAGTAGTTTGGATGAAGTGCTTCAAGGACATCAGAACAAGATTGCTTTGGAAGATCAGATTCTTTAGATTTAAGGAACTACAGCATCTAAGCAGTTGATGATGCCTTACGTGTGATCTGCCTGTCTTCTGATCTAGCTCTGCAGACAGCTGTCCCACACGTAGCGCAGGATCACTTCTAAACTAAGCAGAAAAATGGACAAGCTTATTCTCTGATCCTTCAGACCATACCTGGCCTGAAAATAGACCTCGTGTGTCATCTAAATGTGTATCTCCCTACAACACTTAGAGCTTCTCAGGGCATTTTAGATGGTCTATTGTGGTGTGGGCATAAATCAGTGCAGACATGCACATCTTATTACCATTGCATCTAGTTTATTTCCAGCTACCTGTACTCTTAGTACAGCCTTAGGTAACACACTTCACATGAGATGGCCTCCTTTATTAGCCTCCTGCCATTAAAATTAGTGTCCATAGATCATGAAGCAGATCATTGTAATCTGATGGCTGCTTTACTGCCTGCACCAGTTTTCTGTTTGGTTTATGATGTTGAAATTCCTCCTCAGTAAGAATAACATAATGAATGTCAGCCACAGCTTAAGAGAATATACACATCTGTGCAGAATATGGTTCCTGACTTCTGTCATATTTTATCATTTAGTGGCATTAAGGGACGTGTATATTTTGCAAAAAAGAAAAAGAAGTGTAAGGTTGTCATAATTCTTGATATTTTTTGCATTTTCATATAGAATGGGATTGCTTAAATGTCTAACAGTCATTTGGACATGTTGGTTTTTTAATATTTTCAGGTAAGCGTTGCTTCTGACCCTGGGCGCAGAGTTCAGAACAACATTTTGAGTCCTTACCCAAGCCCCTTCCAGAGCCCATTTCGGAGTCCAATAAGAAGTCCTTTCCACAGCCCTTTCAAAAACTTCGGACACCCTAGTGGAAAAACAATTGATTTTGACTGTGAAGATGAAGAAATGAATCTTAATTGCTTCATTCTGATGTTTGATCTCATACTGAAGCAGGTACTTGTAGAAGAAAAACACCCACATGGAAGGGACACTGAAGTTCCATAGACACTTTTGGCTCTCCTTTGATCCTGTGTTGATTCCCTTTCTGTTCTTCATCCCTTCTGTTGGCATGAAGTATAAGGCATTTAAAATCCCAATACAGCTGTCATGTGCCTTTACCTCTCTAGGAGTTATAGGTTCATGGTCAGTGAAGAAAAGTTTAAATACCTCCACATTCAGGTTAGATACTAACCTCATAATAGTGAAAGGAACTTGAAGATTTCTATAGACTGGAAGCAGAGGTTTGTTCATAGGCTTAGATTAGATACATAATTTTTGGATAGCTAAATTTGTACATGGTGAATCCAAGGGCAAGTATTTTAGATAACTGTCTCCAGGTAAAAGTAGTAGATCATGTGTTTGAAATTGTCTGTTTAGTCTAACTGTTGGAGCTTGGGCCTCAACACTGGTGAAAATTTAAAATTGTTACAGTTTATCTCAAATTCTTCCCAGTATTGTAATATAAAACTAGTAGAAACACAGGAAGAGACAGACAGTTAGGGCTCTGGCTTTTAAATAAATAATAAATCCTTACCATTTTCACTTTCTTTCAGATGGAACTCCAGGATGATGGTGTCACTTTGGGCTTAGAGAACAGCATTTCAAAAGATATAATATCCATCATAAACAATGTGTTCCAGGCGCCCTGGGGTGGTTCTCACACCTGTCAGAAAGATGAAAAAGCAGTTGAATGTGGTCTGTGCCAGTCCAGCATTCTGTGTTACCAGCTGGGGTTTGAGCTGCTGGAACAGCTTGCTCCAAAGGAAGAAATCAGGCTTGTGGTAAGTACAGCTGGGAAAGGGTCTGTATTATTGATGTGCTAAAACTCCTCTTCCTCATTTTTCTTATTCTACTGTGCTTGAGGGAGCAAAGCTGCACTGACTTTTGGCATGAAGGATTCAGGAGGTTAAGGCAAAATGCCATTGAACTGTAAAATTTCAGTCTGAATTGATTCAAAGAACCCAGGGAAGATGACAATATTCATCCACTCTGAACATCTGCCCTGTGAACATTGAAGTGCTGTTTCGCTTTGAGAGGTTACTCCTATGGTACTGTGTCTCAAATATAAATGTAAAATAATTAGTTTAAAACTTAGTGCTTTTTATCTTCTTTTAAAAGCAAAGAGTGGGTACTTTGAAATGACTAATGATTTTGAGTGAATCAGTTGTTAAGTGAGCAAGCGTTAGTTGGTGCTTGACTGTTGAAAATGCTGAGCATTGTTGAAAAACTGAATGTACTTCAGGTTGAGTCTCCAACTTTTCAGACACAAATCTGTACTCTGCAATCACTAGTCATCATTAAAGTCCTGTGTAGCTTTGCAGAAGAACTAGAGCATTTCTTGTGGTGGTGGTGGTTTGATGAATTTGTTTTAAGCTGTATATCTGTTATACGTAACTGTTCCAAGTGATAGTTGAGAAGACAGCATCATTCTGCGTATTTTGAGTGCTCATTTGCTCTGGCATGTTAGTAGCAGATGTTTATTAGTATTTCTTTTTTCAGTGGAGGACATAGTGATGCCTTTTTAAGTGTAAAAGGTTCAGAATTTCATTTGGATGTGTATGCTAGTAGCAGGTATTGTGCATGCGGTATTCAGTAACTTGTGCTAGAAAAACCTTCTCATGCCCGATCAGTACAGATTCTCATCTCAAAATTACTAAGTAGTGCAGTCTTGGGTGCTGGGGCATGGTACTGCTTCTAGGATCCACCCTGCAATTTGCAACCTACATGTTACAACAGCAACCTTTAATCCTGAGCTTCTGGCCACTGGCAGAAGTAACTCCAGTTTAGTCCTTCATTCAGTGTAAAAGTGGTTGAGGTAGGTCCTGCCCCTAAGCCTGTAACTCTGCAGTAGTGTAGATGCCTTGCTCCTCTCTGTTACTCCTTTCAGGCAAGGATGACAAACTTGGTGAAACATTGGCTCCATGACTGGATCCACCTCAGCTCCAATATGGATATGCAGTTTCTGTTAAATCCATGTCTGAAACATAGTCTTTCTGTTGGTCTGCATTTGCTGATGCAAAATATTAGATAGCAGGTGATTTGAATGCACAAGTATACGTGGAACTAAACAATGCCTCATTTGAGCTCAGCTTATCACACCAAAAGTAGCTTTAACAGCAGGATACGGACAACATAAAGAGATGAATTTAACCTATTATATTCTTAAAGGAGCCCACAGATAACCTCGAAGATAGTCTTCTGTATACTAGACCTGAGTTTATTATAGGAACTGAAGGAGAAGAGGAAGACAAGTCAGCACCAAAACATGGAGAAAATCCAGGAAATCATACAGAGACTGCAGAAAATGCTGGTAGGTAGAGGATGAGAAGGTTGAGTATTTCAGTAAGGCTTTAAAAGAAATGCTTTACTCATATCGAATACAAGTTTCTGAAGCAGTCTTTCAAGTTCAACAGTGCACAGTTACTTTTTAATCATTCATTTCATTATTTCAACATATTAATTAAATAAGAAGGGTGTATTTATGTTAGTAGAAAAGATGACTGTCTCTCAGAAAAATGTTAAAAGAAATTTTTGCTTTTTAAACATAAAATAGCAAAAACATTGCATGCCAAATTCCATGCTGTTCTAACTTTACTGACTGCAGGTTCTGTGTCTAGAATTAATATACCTTTCATCATCTTAACATTCTTTAGTTTCATTTTCAATCCACAGATAAAAAAATTTTAACATTGTCTGTAACTTACATTTTTAACAGCGATAAAAAATGACACAGAAAGAAAGTTTTGTTATCAACAACTTCCAGTTACCTTGAAGCTCATATACACTATATTGCAGGTAAAATTGATTCCTTGTTTGTTTGGTTCAAATTGTTGGTGGTGCCATTATGTTGAGAGTAATACATCTGTTTACACAGGAAATGTCAAGGTTTGAAGAACCAGACATTCTTTTTAACATGCTGAATTGTCTGAAGATCTTGTGTCTTCATGGGGAATGCCTGTATATAGCAAGAAAGGACCATCCACAGTTTCTTGCCTATATTCAGGATCACATGCTGATTTCAAGGTAGGTTTTTATTGCATGTTTTGTCTTCATACTTTGTTGGTTCTCCAACTATACATTTGTTGTTATCATCAAAGAATTTGCAAGTTTAGTATGGAAAATTAACAAGGGTGGTAGGGAAACATGGGAAGGTTAAGAAACCCATTTAAGAGCTCATTGCACAGGCTAATTAAGACATTATAAATGAAACGAAGGTAGCCTGTATTGTCCATCAGGGCTACTCTGTCATGCACCACTTGTTTTGCAGTGAGTTAGAGTTTCTCATATTCAATAATAGCATTATCTGAGACTGAGGTATCTGACTCTACAAAATAAAATAAAAGATGATATAGAGACAGGTACAGAGTTTATAGGGCTTTACCATTAGAGCTGAGAGAACAGTATTGGGCCTTATTTTTATGGGGGAAGGGGAGTTTTTTCATTTAGAATCAGAGTGAATTGGATTGAAATCTGTGCATTTTAAGATTCTCTTTGGAGAAAGGGACTTTAGAGAAAACTAGCTGAATAAACATCAGCATCTGATCTTCTGAAATAGTGTGTTCATCACGATGTACACCTGCTCTGTATCAGGTTCACTGAGCATCTCCTGAGGCTGTAAGGTTTCAGCAGACTAGAGAACCTGTCCTGAATCTAAATAACAGCAAATTGTGGACATTCAACATCTTAGTTATTCGTGATGCCAGGACAGTTCATGTGGCTTATGTGCTGAAGCTGGTCGTGCTGAAACTCCTAATTCATAGGACAGATTATGTTCCATGGCAGTTGCCTTGAATTAGGCAACCTCTTTTAAAATCTGAATTGTTTCAAAATAAGGAATATTTGAACCTGGATTTTCCAGAGAAACTGCTCAAGTTGCATATTTGCAAGTAGCTCTGTTTTCCTGCAAGCCACTCTGTAGAATTCACATAAATACCTAGGATGACTTATAAAGATTTTCATGGAAAGTGCATTACGTTTAGAAGAAAAGATATAGAGGGAATGTTTTTATAAACAGGCTTGCTCTTTTTTGTCTTTCCAGTTTATGGGGAGTTGTGAAGTCTGAGTTCTCTCAGCTTTCTTCCCTGGCAGTCCCACTTCTTCTTCATGCACTTTCGCTTCCCCATGGAGCTGACATTTTCTGGACAATCATAAACAGCAATTTCAACAGCAAAGATTGGAAGATGAGATTTGAAGCAGGTAAGCCTGAGAAATGTACTCTATTTTCTCTTTGTTACTTTCTGAAGAGGTAGAACTGCTGTAACTGAGGAGGCCTGTAATAGATGATGACCTTGCTGCTTTGGAGAGTTTTGAAGATAGTCTAGTGCAAAACTATGGCACAACAGTGCCATAAAATAGAGGAGAGCATGAAACATTTTAGGTAATACAAATCAAAATTACAACTCTTGCTAGCTATTTTTGTTGTTACTTTCTTAGCTGTGCATGTTTCTAGGAAAGGTTTATTCATCAGTACCTAAAGAAGCCGTTACCTAAATGAGTATGCCTCTTTTCTTTGTCTGGGTACCTGACTGCTACAGTGGAGAAAGTAGCTGTTTTGTGCAGATTTTTGGATATTCATTCTGTGACAAAAAACCACCTACTGAAGTACTCCTTGGCTCATGCGTTCTGCTGTTTCCTGACCGCTGTGGAAGATGTCAACCCAGCAGTAGCTACAAGAGCTGGGCTATTGCTTGACACCATAAAGAGACCAGCTTTGCAGGTGGGTGCATTCCATGGGAAAAAGTACATTCAAACAGGAAACTGGGTTTTCACCTGAAGTTCAGATATACAGCATCACAGTCTTTAGGCAAGCATAATAGGTCTTGGTGATTGACATAGGCACAAAATAGCCAAGGGAAATGGTACTGCCCAACCCCAAACTTAGAATCATGGAATTGTTTACATTGGAAAAGACCTTTTAAAGATCATTGAGTCAAACCATAAATACTTTGATTACTGCAGAGGATGCTATTGCATTGCAACTGCTATGGTAGAAAACTGTAAATGTTTTTTATTCCTTTAAAATAATTTGATATTTTTCAATTAAAAATACATTTATGAGTTTTATGGTACCCTGCTGAGTTCACAGTGAGAAAATATATTTGAGCAAAACCAAACATGGCCTTGATCTTCACAAAATTTACCTAGACATGTAGCTTTATCATGTGAGGGAGCCTGTCCATCAGAATTCTCATGATTAAAACTAAACAGATACAAGAGTGAGCAAGATAAATAAATCTATTAGTATGCAATTCAGTTCTAGTTCTCTGGAGAATAGAATGAATATGTATTTGAAACATTCAGTATTGCTGCCTGTAAGAAGCTGTTAATATTTGCTAGTTTTATTCCATTTGGTACCTTTTCAAAATAGTTTCCAGAGAACTCGAGTTCAATGAGACTGTTTCCGTATACTGCACTTGCATGTTTAATGTGTGGCCTTTCTTCTCAAAGTTAAGTCTTCCACTACAGCCAAAATTCTAGTGCAAGTAAATATGGAAAATTTTGAGGCAAAGTGCCTCTGATACACTTCACCATGTAATTTTTCTTCCTCTATTTGGGCTTGGCGATTCATTCTTTTTGTAATTAAGGGCTTGATTCAGTTACTGAATGTAAGGTTTTTCTCAGGCAGGGATGTGTGAGCAAAGTACTTTGATATTGTGTACCAAATGTGCAGTAGGACAGAACTTTGCCTACATCTTTGCATTCCTCAGAATCTTAGTAAATTCAATATTCTAAATATGATGTTAATATATCTCCTTCCTTGCCTTACTTTCCCATTGATATCAATAGCATTCGTTCTGACTTAAAGGACTTGGTAGAAAAAAGGAGCTAAGCCTTTATCCTATACTAATTGACAGGAGTTGTGAGCTTTCACCTCCCTTTGCTTTAAAAAAATCCTGAAAAGATTTCATACCTCAATTCAGTGTTATTTTTTTTGTTTCCCTTCCTAGGGTCTCTGCCTTTGCCTTGATTTCCAGTTTGACACAGTTGTCAAGGACAGGCCCACAATTCTTAGTAAGCTTTTGCTACTTCATTTTTTAAAAGCAGATATTCCAGCTTTGAGCTGGGAGTTCTTTGTGAATCGCTTTGAGACCCTGTCTCTGGAAGCACAGCTTCATCTGGACTGCAACAAAGAATTCCCTTTCCCAACAAGTAAGCAGAATCCAAGTCAATCTGATCTCCTTTTATCATGTTGTGTGATTTAATCTTCCTGCGAGGGTCTGAGAGACTTGTAGGTATGACATGTATAAATGCTCTGAAATTAAGTAATCTTTCAGGCCAAAAGAAAATAAATCAAAGTGAGGATTATTTTTTGACTCTCCAAATATGGATTAAGCTATAGTCTGTTGCACCTTTGGGCATCATGTTTTGCTCTCCCTAGCATGTGATTGCCAGCCTTGGTTGAAATGCAGTCTGGTTCTATCATCAGCTGCAACCTGCGTTAACCCACCTGTTCTGCTGTAGCTGTTCTTGTGCTGTCAAGTTTGCTATTTTCAAAGTCCTAAATCATGCCTGACCCTATTCCACGGTGGCCTGTCTAAACTCAGCCCTAGGAGCTGTATGATCCTCAAAAAACCCCCAATGTATGTGGCACAAGACAAGAGGCACATGGACTCCTGGAGCCAGTGTTCAGTTAACTATTCTTGCAGTGACAAACGCAGATACCATGTCTCCTTACATTCACTAGGAAGGGACTAAAAAATAATTCATGCATGATTGTGTAGCATTTAGAATAATTGAAAACTTCCTAACACAAGTGATAGCCCATAAGGGAGATCTATTTCCATCTGATTTTCTTGGAGGAGGTGGGAACAGCTGTTTGAACAGCATGTGCTCCCTCAGCAGCCTAATGCCTCCTCCTACATTTGCATGGAGCCCAGTGCCTGAAAATTCCCAGATGCTGTTGCTGCTGCACAGGAGAGGGGTGGAACTGCAAATGTATTTTCTTCTCCACGTGTGAGTAGCCTAACCCAGTGCTGGGAAATGCTGCTGTGGCCTGAGGAGGAAATCTTGACACTGTTTTCTAGCATTTCTGGCTGCAAGTGTAGGGCCATATCTTTAAATATGAATATTTGGGAGTGATTTAAATTATGCAAAAGATAATTTTCAGATTTCTTTTTAACCTTCTCTTTGCCATTTCAAAGAGTGGTGCAAAGGATGGGTTAACTGGCTTCAGTCACTCAGATCATTAAACTCAAGGGGTTTCAGTGCACTATGGACATGAGTATGGAAAAGTATTGGTGACCCCATTAAGACATGCAGTGATACTGCTGGTAACACCACTGTAATTGCATGATCAACACTCACAGGTTTTTAAAAATTTTCGAATCCAGGATGGTAACTGTAGGCAAGACCAGAGGTCAGGGAGGCAAAACTAGAGGACAAATTTGTATATGAGTGCACTAAATGTGATCCATGCTCATGGTATTTTTGCCGTTTTAAATAGAGTGCATCTCATATTCCCTTAGCCTGAAATTCAGGTTCTGGTTTCAAGAACCTATTTTTGTCCAATCTCTAAAGAAAGAAGTAACAGCATAATTTTTTAACAGTTATGCCATTTGGGCTTTTATGGATTTCAGAAAGAGAGCATGCAAATGAGTACCTTGCAGATGGACCCCTTGAGCCCACATGAAGCTTTCTTGACTGGAGTGGGACCTGGGGCCCACTTGCATTTGGCACTTGGCAGCGTTGGGTCCATACCATGCTGTGGAATGAATCCTAACTTGGTCAATTGCATTTGCAAAGCTATCACTGCTGTCCGGACAAATGTCGCCAACCTCAGTGATGCAGCAATGTGGAAGATCAAGAGGGCTCGTTTCGCGCGTAACCGTCAGAAGAGTGTGCGCTCCCTGAGGGACAGTGTGAAGGGACCAGCGGAGTCAAAGAGAGCACTCTCCCTTCCAGAAACCTTAACCACCAAAATTCGTTGAGTATCTATTTATGTTTTTATGACACACCTCCATCTTCTCCCTTAGGATTGTATCCTATTTATGGGTACACATTGGAGCTGCCAATATTTATCCAATTGGATAGCAAATTTAGGTTTCTGACTGTTTGGGGCATTATTCAGATAATGACAAGTTAGTGAGTTTGACAAAGAACATAGACATTATATCTATGCTGTGTGTGATTACATAGTTCTTTACTTGTGGCTAGTACACAGTAGTTTTGTCTTAGATTCAGTGTTTACAGAAAAATTCATCTGTTACTAATTTATCTATTATTTGTAATTATTAATCAGTGCATGGATAGGCATCTAAAACCAACTTTTAATGTCTCAAATGACTTTTTTGATATATTTAGAATTCTTTCATTGAGAAAACAATGCCAGTGCAGCACGTCCTTCCTGCCAGCTTCTGTAGGAGGATGTAGGTGCAGGAAAACCATAGGCACATATGGAGCGCCGTGCAGATACCTTTCCAAGCAGAAATAAAGCTCAGTCACTCTTATTTAGAGGATTTTACAAAGACAGATTAGTCTTTATATTCAAATTGGACCTCTCACATTACTCCTTTACCCATATAAAAGGATGATGAAACTTTCAAACTTGGGTGCTAGTAAACTATTAAGTTACAAGGTTATTTTCTTTCCAACACCCCCTCCACTCCCAGATATTTTGGGACTCTCAGATAATCCTTCTTGACCAATTATCAATCCTGCATATGGACCCCTGTGTGATAACTCTTGTACCAGCAAAATTAAATTATGGAGACAATTTGAGTTACAGAACATGGTGCACAAAACCTGTAGGGCACAGAAGAGACGTATTCCAAGCGGCTACACTCATTGCCTGACAACAGTGCATGAGTAAATGAACATAAATATGCTAGCACTGAATACCTATGAAGTGTAAGTTGTCAGTGCTGCCTTATTAAACAGAGTTGCTCTTGTTTTTTTTAAAGCTGTGAGCTTGACCAGACATGAGCAGTCTGCACCAGCACTTGGAGGAACACCAGAGCAAACACCAGGTGGGTTTGACAAGGGAGGTGTGTTTTGATGGAACAGGAAAAGGAAGGCTCTAACTCTGACTTCCTTGCTGAATCATGAGATAAACTTACACAAGATGGAAGTTGTCTGAGTGGCACAGTGAATCACATCTCAGCATGGTTTCAAAAAGTGTAAATTGAAGCTTTGCTCTCAATTTGTACTGAAAACTGCCTCCAGTTGTAAGCAGTATTTTGGAGTTGGTAGGAGGTTATTCAGAGGCAGTCAGCTATGCCAGCAGTGCCTCACCTTCCTGTGTTTCATTGCCCACGAATAAATCTTTCGTAAACTGGCCCTGTGGGTCACCTATGTTGACCCTGATCTTTGACCTTTGGATTTTACAGACAGCTTTTGCTTGTCAGTGCTATAAATAACACTTGTCTCTTCTGTATGCTTATAGACATCCAAAGTCCTTTATTTTGTATTTAGTGACATTTTGTGAAGATGTCACCCTTCTGTCATCTGTAGAAGAGGAAGCTCAGCAGGGTCCAAGTAATCTCTTAAGTAATTGTGACTACTGACAGTTCTTGCTTTGAGTGCTGTGTACACAGATGACTTGGAAAAGAAAAAGTCTCAGATTCAAATTTTATCATGCTCCTTCTTCAAGACTTGGATTCTTCCAACAGATGCAAATTCAGAATCAGAAGATCCCAGCTTACTGGGTGATCAGCTGAAAGGAATATATCTTGTCAGTGTGGGTGCTGACTAGGCAGAGCTTCTGAATTAGGGGTATATAGCCCTGTTCTGCTAGCCCAGTGGGAGCTGCAAGTTAGCCAGTTCCTTACAGAACTGCTGGGCTGTTGCAGGCTCATAGAAGGAACAAGTGAAATAACGGTGTGATGAATAGATGTGTCAGTGAATGGCTGTTCTTCACTTGATGGCACCAGTCACCTGGTATGTACTGGGCTTGAGGAACTTGTCATATAAGAGGTGTCAGTCTCACAGTAGGCATTGTTAGCCATTGTGATTTTATTAGATGTATTCTGGTATTTTGAACCTTCACTTTCCATGCTCAGGCTCTCTTCAGCCTCTTCATCACCTAAGGTTCAAATGAAATTTCCACTAAAAATGTATATATAAAAAAAGTTGCATGTAGCTAGTAACTACTGATCTGAAGAAAAGTCTGATAATATGATTCAGAATATCAGAGATGATTTGGGAACTAGGAGACAAGTGACTGTCCCTCTCCTCCTGCCCAGTATTTATTATTTGTTTATAAAAGAAAGAAATAAATTCTTTTAAAAAAATAATTTAAGGTTTGACTCTTTGTTTTTCATACTGCATTGGCAGTACTGAGCATATCTGATTCGGCTAAGGAATCAGATACATCTGTTGTAGAAAAACATTTGTTTTACACATATCACTTGAATAAACCAGTCCTTGTGCTTGTCTGTTCTTTCTAGATCTAAAACTGTCATTCTTGCACAGTCCAAATGCAAGCTGCATTCAATGTGCATTTTGTATGCATTGAACACCGGGATCATGTATATGTTCCTGTATCCTCTACCTGTATCCTAGACAGTCACTGAGAGAGTTTCATTGATAGACACAAGGATCACAGTTGGGATGATGGAGCATCATCTAAAGTGTGAGAAATAAGGTTTTTAATGCTTCAGGAATTGTAGTAATATTTCTGGGGAATGAGATGCTGTAAAGCAGTGCTGCAGGAAGGGATGGGGGTCCTGGCGGATGGCAAGTTGAATGTCAGTCAGCAGTGCCCTGGCGGCCAGGAGGGCCAACCGTGTCCTGGGGGGCATCAGGCAAAGCATCACCAGCCAGTCAAGGGAGGGGATTGTCCTGCTCTGCTCTGCACTGTGGCAGCCTCACCCTGAATATTGTGTGCAGGTTTGGGCATCACAATATAGGAAAGATATTAAGCTTTTAGGGAGTGTCCAAAGGAGGGTAACGAAGATGGTGAAGGGCCTTGAGGGGAAGCCGTATGAGGAGCGGCTGAG
>VYXB01007876.1:103572-246776 GCA_013397135.1 Pachyramphus minor
GAAGTTGTGTCAGGGGAGATTTAGGTTGGATATTAGAAAGAGGTTTTTCACCCAGCAGATTGTTGCATGCTGGAACAGGCTCCTCAGGGATGTGATCACAGCAACAAGCCTGACAGAGTTCAAGACGTGTTTGGATGATACTTTCAGGCACATGGTGTGATTCTTGGACACAGGGCCAGGAGTTGGACTCGATGATCCTTGTGGGTCCCTTCCAGCTCAGAATATTCTGTGGTTCTGTAAAGTGAAGTGTCAGGAAAAGTCCTGGGATGTCTGTTAGCTACTGTGTTAGTATTATGAAATACTGGCAAAATTGAGCATTTTATCACTGAGCTTCTAAATTATGTTGTTGAACAAATGAAAGTAAAATGGATTAATCTTTTCAGATTAATTACTCATTGAGTTCTGTTTGGAGAACCAGGATTTATTTAGAGCTCAATGATCCTTTTCCTCACCTTATCCTCCTTCTTTTTTGAAGGATTTCTTGAAAATATCACAACATGTTATAGAGATGAAAATAAATAGGGCTGATTAAAATAATGAGTTGTCCTTAAAAAATGTGTCTTTATGATACAATTTCGTGGAAAATTTTAACCTGGCTGTAATATGTGGAAAGATTATTTCTCAGTTGATGTCCACGAAGCTAAGGTTATTTTCTGTGTGTATTTTTAATGTGTTTCTGAAAATGGTACTTGTTTTATTTCTCATTCTAATTATTTCAGAATTCATTGTTTTTGCATCTCAAATCTTGGTCCAGAAAAAGCTCGGATAGAGAATTTTCATTTTGAAGGAAGATTTCAATAAATAAAAAAATCCTGGTGAAAACTGTCTGGAACAAAACAATATTCTATAACATGAAGTTCATTGTTTCTTTTTACCAGAATGAGACCAGGAAAGGAAAGTTATTCTTAATAGATGTGGATCTGAAAATTCACCTCCCCCCCCAGTGGAATGACAGTTTTCATTTTCGTCTGTCATAGAAATAGTAACCTTCTCCCATGCTCTGCAAAACAGCCAATCAAACAAACTCCTTTGCTCACCCACCAGTAAAAATGTAAAATATTTTAACATTATTCAAAAACCTTACAGACACTGCAGTTTGTCTAGTGAAGATGCAGTTGTACCAGCAAAGGAGTCCCTTGTCAGAATAGCATATTACATTGAGAATATGGATAAATTAGAATATTAAAATAATTTTTAGTATTTACTATAAATATATAGCTATGAAGGTACATAAAGCCTAGGGCATGTAAGTAACAGACTAAGTGGTTATTAAATGCAGACTAATAACCCTAACACAGGCAAGCAGGAGCAATTTTAAGATTATACTTTGAGTAATCTTGCTTGTTTAATTTTTGAATTAAAGTGTTGTTGCAAAAGTAAGGACTATGTCCAGTAGTTGAAAGGATTTACACTTGAAATGAAAACAAGTGGATCCCTTTATAATTCTGCTTCATACCAGCTTGCTTTGTCTCAATTTTTCACTGTCAGACAGATTTTAACCATGGATCAGAAAATACATCAGAATACGTTTTAGTAACAATGAATTTTATTTGTTCAGTTACGGTGTTTAGTGAACAAACTAAAATCAGTGGTGCAATAAAAAATTAATGTTCATGTATTGCCCTGTTTTGCTGCTGTCAAAATATTTTTTCCGTTTGTTGATCAATCCAGTGAAAATTTTTTAATTTATTTTGCATGTAATGCATATATAATGCATTTATACAAAAATATTTCATTTAAATTGCTGTTTTAAAATAGAACACTTTGGACTAATATATTTTACTGTTATTTGGCTATGCATTTATTCAGAATTACTTAATAAAAATTTTATCTACTATTGTGTGAAATGATTTCTGTCTTTTCATTCCTAATGTTACTACAATGTAGAGCTTTAGAAACAGCTAAGTACTAAAAAAGGGCTTTATACATGGGGTGAAATGGAAGAGAATAACTTCAAAGGGAGTTGCCAGAAAATTCTATTATTCATACATGGTTTTAAGAGTGACTGGAAATACTATATTTAAAAAAAATTAAAGTATGAAAATGAAAACACTTTCCCAGTTGGCAGCTGTTACTTGCAGTGTGTCTGTTTTGGATAGTGACAGCCAGCACCCAAGCTTTCCTGTGTTTTGTAAGTAGCTTCTTGTCTTTAACATGATCATATTCCCAAGGAAAGTATTACAGATTGATTATTTCCATTCAGAATTTATAGACCAAAGCTTAAGCTTCTACTCTGGGAAAAAGCCACCAGTGTTTTCACATAATACATAGTGTCCCAAGAACTAATAAATGATAGCTACTGCATTTTGGCCCAATTATTTAAGTGAAATACAGATTCAATGCTAAAAGGGAAAGTCTTCATTCTTTGTTTAATCATAATTTGGTAGAATTTTTTGTATTTCCTACCTGTATTCTGTACCCTGTTTACAGTGTTACCCAGTGTCTGATACCAATGTCTCTTGTGCTGATAGGACAACCCTCCCCAGAAAATGATAATACAATAAAAGACCTGCTGCCAGAGGATGCTGGGATTGATCACCAGACTGTCCACCAGCTCATTACGGTGCTAATGAAGTTCATGGCAAAGGATGAGAGCAGTGCTGAGTCGGACATCAGCAGTGCTAAAGCTTTCAACACAGTCAAGCGCCATCTGTACGTCCTGCTTGGCTATGATCAGCAGGAAGGATGTTTCATGATTGCACCCCAAAAAATGCGTGTTTCAACGTGCTTTAATGCCTTTATTGCTGGAATAGCACAGGTAGGTGAAGGCAGTTACTACTTTTTGCCTCTATTGCTTGTTGGCTGTTGTTGAAATGGTGGTAGCACGATGTTCACTGTAGCAAAATAATGGCTAAATGTGTTAAGCTAACTTAAAACTTCAAGACATCTTCTGTTGGTGAAAGAATTTCTACTTTCTATTGGTAGTCTAAACTTGCTACCTCATTGGCATAGGGATAATGGTTTTGTGTGCATAGAGGCATGCAAATACTATTGCTGCATGAAAATTAGAGACTGCTTCAGACTTCTTTGCCTTCTTTCCCTAGCCTGTGAATCCCTTACTTTCCTCGTGTATTTCCTCCTTTCCTCTTCAGAAAGACCTGGGACCCATGTGTTCTTGCTTGTTTCCCTGTGTGAATGATCTGTAAACTCTTGAACAGTCTTTACTTTGTAGGAGGCTCATTTTTCTTCCAGTACTTTCTGTTCCTTTTCACCTAGGGAGTTGTGTAACCGTGATGAACTTTTGCTGTGATAAATGACCAAGCACATCCTTGCCTTGTACCTTCTTTCTCCATCTTACAAGGAGTACCATAATTTTCTACCTCACAAGGGTCTTCTAAGGCTCAGTTAATTCTTATTGATAGCGAGTGGGTGATACTGGGCTGAAAAACATTTCACACTTACAGAGTATTATTTGCAATGAAGCATCATCATGACTTCAGTGCTTTTTCCTTATCACTGACTCTCACAAAGTATTACCTTAGGGGAATAAGAGGGTTGTGATTTCAGATATCCACTGTAACCTTCAAGTTTCAGTGATCATAGTTGACGTGCTTTTCAGAAGTAGTACTTACTGCAACTGTAAATATCACCGTGTGCCTTTCTCTTCCACTTTTAAAACATTTCATGATAGCTGAATTCACCATTTCTGTTTAAAAGCTTCATAATTGAATCCTGGTTCCCGTGACGTCAAATGGACTTTGAGAACTTCAGTAGCCCAGGATTTTTTTTTGTGTGGCAGATATCAATACTTTAATTTATATTTTGGGGGGATTTGTTTTTTAGCTATAGGGCTACTTAGTGTTGCAAATACCTTTACTGCAAGAGAAATGCTCTTTGCAATCTGAAGATGTGTTTACACAGTGTAAAGTCAGTACTGAGCTCTTAAGAGATCTATTTCAGTTTTAGTTCCTGCCAAAGTCATAAATCAGGTTTTGCCTGCCAGCTCCACAAAATTTGGGATTGGGCTCTCTTGCTTGTTCGTTGATTTCGATTCCACGCTTGGTTCGAATGGCCAGCTCAAGAAATTAAAAATCAAATATCTCTTAGTACTTTTCATCATAAAATCTGAGTATTTCGAACTGTTGAAAACATGACGAGCCTGTTTCTCCCCCTGGCAGCCCAAGCTGCCCGTGTGGCGCCGGGCGCCGGTGCGGTGCTGCCCCGCGCGGTGGCGCTCGTGCGCAGGCCTGGCCCAGCATCCATCCCACATCTCCCCGTGGGAACTTAAAAATGGGCCTGCTCGGCCTGAGATGTGTTTGCATTACAGCATGTGCTGTGCATTAAGGCAGAGCTCTGTCTTCTTTGTATGGATGAGCTTTTCCTAACCGTGCTCTGTAACTATCACTAGTTACACAGGCACTGCAGTGTAGGACCAAATTCGGTGATTATATATCACATATTCGACAGGCTCACCCTACAAGGAAAGGCACGGGTTTCATCTGTTTAGCTCTATGCATACAACACAAATATTTGAGACAGCTGTGCACTGAACTAAAGAATTTTACAGGGGAAAAACTAGTCATCTTGTTTAGAGAGAACTTGAGACATGAGTTTAGTGTTTGTAAATTAGGCTCATCCCCTTGTTCTAATGAAAAACAAAACAAATACACACTGTCTGTTTAAATGTACAGAGCTAGGAGCTCTGTGCTTAGTCCACTGAAACTGTAGGGACACGTTAGATCTCAGAGTTGTGCTGGAGTTGGTTTGGCCTGTTGTTACACCTTCCCAGGTTTCAACCAGTGTAAGTCAGCATCAGAGACGAGGGCTTTGTGTATCCGTGTTAGGATCTAGTTTAACTGCAGATTTCAGGGTGTGTGATTTTAAAAATAGCTAATGTTGCAATACTAATGGGAAGATTATGAAAAATAGCAATGCAGTTTCAATTGAAAACACAGTTGTGCCAGGGTAGTGGGAATATATGACCTCACTGCACCTAACAATCAGGATTCAAACCTCTAGGACAGACCCCAAATAGCATGATGCTCTTCAAAGGTCATGGAAGACAAGGCATATGAGTAGCTGTAATCACAGCAACCTGTCTGCAGCTACAATGCCACTTAAGATTGATGAGCATTTTATTTAAAGCAAGATATTTTTCATTCGCTTTATTCTTGGGTCCTTTAGGATTTGTATGGTTAGACTTCCAACATAACATAGTGGATACACTCTTATCTTTGCTATGGTGGAGGGTGGGTTTCTAATGTCATTACCTAATTCCAGAACTTGGGGCTTAAACACCTAATGTGGCAAGTGTGTTGAGAAAAAAAAAAAAGAAAACTAGCAAAACAGGGTTAATACAAAGCACCCAAATAATTAAAATACACAACAGCCACTCCCAAAGCTCACAGCTACATCCTATCTGTTAAACATGGGATATACATGATATGGGTTTGTGTGAATTATGATCAGCTTGTGCTTAATACAAGGCTATGCCAGCATGATATACTGTATGAATTTGCCAGTTTTCCTGAGAATTTAGACTGTACTGGATGAAAGGCTCTCAGAATATATTTTATTTTGTTTAATGTTGCCTATCTAGCTAAAATGAGAAGGTGACAAGCTGGCAGAAAACTTCTAACTGGTAGTGAGGCTTCCTTAAAACTGTCTATTTCTTTTCATTTAACTAGGACCTCAACTGTATTAATTATTTTGTTGATCAACATAAGCGGATTTGGTTTTGGTGAGGTAACTCCTGTGCTCTTTTCAGGTGATGGACTATAACATTAACCTGGGAAAACACCTTCTTCCCTTGGTGGTGCAGGTGTTGAAATATTGCAGTTGTCCTCAGCTAAGGCATTACTTTCAACAGCCACCTCGCTGCTCCCTCTGGTCCCTCAAACCTCACATTCGGCAGATGTGGTTAAAGGCTTTGCTTGTTATTCTCTATAAGGTGAGTGGTCTTAAAAAGATGCTGTCCACAGAAAAATTTACACTTCAATTTGAAATTTGTTGCAGGGAACCCCTAAATGTATAGCAAATGAAAGGAACTGTAAAGAGCACTTTTCTTTTATATGCTTACTCACTGCATTTAATTTCAATGTCTGAAATAATTAGGCTTTCATCTGTGCTACTGACTTCATCTGTGCTTCTGCAGTGTATATTGTCTTTTGTGTGTTTACCTGAGAAAGGCAAGTATGGATTTGAAAATAGGAAAATAATCTATGAAACTCCAGTGAGAAGTCTTTTGAGTAACTAGAATTAGTTTTGAAAAATTAGTAACTTTAAATGGAGGAGTGTGTAATTTTAACAGCTTGTGTTCTTTAGCTGAGTGATACTTTTAGGAAGTGTTGTTAAATGGTAATATGTCTATACACTGAAATGGAGCTGTGAGTACTTTTGATATGCTTAAAACATTTGTAGGAGGTCTAGAGGGCATACAAGGAAGTGGATACGCTAAATGTTACTAATATGGACTTTTAATATTTTATTAAAATAATTCTGTGTACAAAGCCGACAACAGTCCTGCTTCTCATGGTGTAATTGTGAATGTATGATGAAACGAAGGCAAACAGCATCCAGCTGACCATATTCTTGTAATTTTTCTATTTTACTGCCTAAATGTTTATCCAAGGAGGAAAGTTAGTTTTTAAGCTGAAGTTTTTCTCTTTCGCTGAACAGTACCCCTACAGAGACTGTGAAATCAGCAAGATTGTACTTCACCTAATCCACATCACAGTCAATACCCTCAACGCTCAGTATCACAGCTGCAAGCCCCATGCAACTGCTGGTCCTTTGTATAGTGACAACAGTAACATAAGCCGATACAGTGAGAAGGAGAAAGGTACTTTTAACACTCTGATTTGTATGATAGTCATTGATTTAATTCATTAAATCTTGTAGTTGTTGTAGAAGTGGGTAAATATGGTCTGAACCTTAGAACATAATACTCAGAATTAAGTCTGAAGTGTGACTGACCGACTATAGCCACCTATAGTAAAAGACATTCACAGTTGCTCCATAGGTTGAGCACAGCACAGTGGTCTCACATCTCTCAGGGGGAGTGTGTCTTAGACTTAGTGGTTCAGGCACCATGATAGTGATGATAGTTCTTGGCCTTTTCCATGGCAGTGCTAACTGACCACGTTCACATGCAAGCTGTGCAACCAACCTGATGACACATTCTGATTTTGCATTGTAATAACTTGGAATCATAGCAATAAAAGAGAAAATTATCAATTCAGTCTATAGTTTGCTTTTCTCTGTTAAAGGAGCTGAAGTTGCCTAGCTTAATGCAAATGTATTTGTGGATGTCTAAAGGCAAAAGAGAAGGGTTCAACCTCTAGAGTCAGCATTCGATTGTTAACTCTGTATGTGCTTGTGAGTTTACTCTGATGATGTGAGCTGGTGTAAGCTTGGGGCTTGAAGTAACATAGTGTCACGGAGTGTAATTCCTTACAATTGTGAAGTTTATTACATGGTAAGTGTTAGTGATCAAAAGGTTTTATCAGGTTTAGCAGGTTCTTTTGATGATAATGTGTAGCTGCCTTTCAGCCATTTTTCCTTTCAGCTGCTTGTTTGCAATTTACATCCTTCTTCTCAAACAGTCTTCTTAGTGTGGAGCAAACTTCTGATGAAAAATCCAAGAAGCACTCTTGTTATGCATGTTGGTCCCTTTTCCTCTTTTGCTGCTTGTTACTTGTGAAAAGATATCCAGCAAAAGAACAACACTTTTTTTTTTTTTTTTCCTGAACACCCTATTGCTCAGCTCTAGAAAATAAAAGCAACCTTGACGTGGATTTAACCTATGTATTGCATATTCTCATTCACTTGGATGTTTAGTATTGCTAGTGGAGGGCTGAGTGTTTAAATAACTATGACCTTACTATGAATTTATCTTTGTTTTGAGCCAAGTTAATGATTTAATTCATAGTGACTTAACAATTCTGAGGTTAGTAATAATACATTTATAAAGTGCATTTACTTTCTGGATTGATTCTGAGATGTTTCTAAGCCAAAGTGAGGTGACTAAGTATCCAGCTTGTCCAACACTGGTTCCCTGGGTGGCCTTTTGTCTCACTTCATCATTGTTTCCCTATGTTTACAGTGAGGTTAATAATACTCACTTGCTTTCCAAAGCTGTTGTGATGGGCTTTGGGCTGCACAGACGTAAAGGACCGTAAATGGGCACGTTTTACTCTGTAAACACTGACTTAACCATATGGCTTATTCTCCTCCTTGTGGAAGGGCTGCAGAAAAAGGAGGATGTAGGAAAGTTTTGTTCCATCTGCAAGAAGCAGCCAGTATAATTCCATAGGGACTTTTTCTACCAAACTTTCTTGCGGGGTTTGTGAAATTTTTGGGAATCAAGTATATAGACTGCTGTGGAACTGATGATAAGTATTGTGAGAAGCAGGATTTGTTGCCAGGGGGAAGAAGTAGTTACACATAGGACATGACGTTAAAAGTGATCTCCTACTTATTAAACCCAGTTCCTGTAGAAATTTTTACTATCAACTCTGTTTGATTTTTCTGGGTTCGTCATTTCAATTATGTATCTTGTGCCCTGGTGCTTTTAGGTGGCAGTTCCATAGCTTCACATGCACTAGCACTTCCCAGAAATTTCAAAGCGAAAGATATTTATGTCCAGTTTAAGTCTTCAGTTTTTGTCCATTCTAATTCTTTGACTTATTTGCCTCTCCACTCCTAGACACGAAATGCATTTCCTCTCTGTATTTGCTTGCTAAAGTAAACAAGGCAAACTTTGTTTTTCTTTTGAGTGCTCTGTTTTCTTTATTGTCCTAGTAGTGTTTTATTTCCTTGGAGATGAATCACTGGATGTGGAATCACAGAACAATTCCTTGTGATAAATATGGATTTTTTCTTTTTTTTACTTCTGTTTCTTTTAATAGCCATTTCATACAGATGATGTGGCATTTTTTAGATGGATAAATAGATTTGGATCTTTATTTCTCTTTGCCATTTTCAACTGGCAGATCTCAGAGCATAATGTTTTACCATTACTACTTAGATCAATAATTTCATAGTTCATACTCTTAGGTCTTGTTCTATTACCAGTTTCTCAAGATTAGCCATTTCTTCCTTTTTCACTGACATATTTTGCTGGTTTATTACTGACCCTGCAGTTCTTGTATTCATTTCCATCTTCTTCAATTTACCGTTTCTCACTGAGCATTATAGAAGTTGTTTACTCA
Source organism: Pachyramphus minor (assembly GCA_013397135.1). Classification (NCBI taxonomy): domain Eukaryota; kingdom Metazoa; phylum Chordata; class Aves; order Passeriformes; family Tyrannidae; genus Pachyramphus; species Pachyramphus minor. The sequence continues at coordinate 112,725 of VYXB01007876.1, forward strand.
AGTCAGTATCCTGATCAAGTGTATTTCTTCCATCTAAACAATCTGAATTATTATCAGTAGAAAAGATCAGCTTAGTATGGTAAAAACATTGGTATACTTCTGTTATTTTGTAACCCATTTTTCATTTATCTCTGACCTTAACTGAAGATGTAACAAGAATGACGAAGTTCTACCTGGGAGATAAATTTTCGTGCAAACTTCTGATGATTCTTCATTTTTCAATTCAAATTTAATTGAAACTAGGTGGGCTTTTGTTACATAGGCAGCTTTTCATTTCAGAAATTGCACTCTCTTAGGAGTAATAAAGCTTTTTCTTTCTCCAGCAGAGGAAGACAGTGTTTTTGATGAATCTGATATTCATGATACACCAACTGGACCTTGCAATAAAGAGTCTCAAACTTTCTTTGCAAGACTGAAAAGAATTGGTGGCAGCAAAATGGTGAAATATCAACCAGTTGAGATGAATGCTCAGAGAAGTATGAATTGTTTTGTTGGTATACATTCATGTAGAAATACAATTTCCTACTCGTAGTTTCAAATTACTGCCTTTCTTTGTAGAGTTTGTTGCACTGCCTGATTTGAATACAACTGCTCTGTCTGACTTAAAAGAGGAGATACTCCTCATTTTCCTGAATGAATTATCTTTCAAGAATCTCAGAGTAGGCACTCAAAAATAAAAATATCTGAAATCAGCAGTTGTTTTCTGAAACTTTAAGCTCTTTTGAATTAAAAAAAAATTATGAGGATTTGCTGGAATTTTCTTTGACCATTGGGCTGAAGATTTTTACTCAAATTAATTTTTTCCCAGAAATTGATTTTGTTGATGATGGTAAACCAATTTGTTGTTGCTGCTGCAAATATTACCCTTTCCTGTCGGCAAAAATGGTAATTTTGGGGTTTTGAAAAGTGGAACTATTTTGATTTCAAATTTAGGATTCTGAAATGAATAGGCTAAAAAAAGTTGAAGAGATTTCCACTACTACCCACCTGCCTTTTTGATATTCAGGTCTTTGCGTCGTGCAGGGGGATGATTCTGACTAGAGCAAACATCTATTTTAACTTTTCTCACTTCTTTTTTTGCATGGTGATTCATATGTGGAGTATTTTGAAATGTGGGGATATTAATGATTAGGAATATCCTGTTTTATGTGAAAATATGTAATTCATAATGACGACAGTGATAACCCCTTAAAATGTTCTCAATGAGTATGTTTGCATAGCAAAATACCAATGCAGTGATAGTCCCAGCAAGTGTAGCTATGCTTTCTTCCCTCCTCCCTAGGACAAGGGCGTATGACTAAGTGGTGTGATAGGTGTTAGACTTACTTCTAATACTACCCTTGCTTCTTGAATTAGAAGCATCCATTTTAAGCCCACTTTGCTACAGTAAATTAATGTAGGTGTACTACACGCAGCCAGCCCAAGTATCTGTAGAAACGACTTCTTTCAATGCACAAGGCTAAACAGTCTATCTTCAGGTTACATCTATTCAGGATGAATAGAGTTTGGACAGTATTTAGATAAACTGTCTTATCCAAAGAGCAGATTTTTTGTTATTATTCATTGTAAAAATCTATGTAATGTGGTTCTGAGGTTAAAACAAAATGTGGACAATTTTGACTAATACTGGGTTTGTGTTTGAAATGCTAGTCATGTTGAATTGTGAGATGAAGATATCTGCCAAAAGTCTCCAACTGAGGTAGTATTAGCTCTTTCTGTTTTGATCAGGTGAAATAGAGCTGGCTGAATATAGAGAGACGGGGGCCTTACAAGACAGTATTCTACGCTGTGTGAGAGAAGAAAGCATTCAGAAAAAAAAACTGCGCTCTCTAAAACAAAAATCTCTTGATATAGGGAATGCAGACTCCCTGTTGTTTTCATTAGATGAACATCGCAGGAAGTCCTGCATAGACCGGTGTGACTTAGAAAAACCACCTGTCCCTGCTGCTTACGCCATGCACAGGCAGAGCGATTATGGACGATCTCGGCAGAATTCTTCTACTAAAGCTGAAAATATAGAAACACAAGAAAATCTTCCTTGTTCAGAGAGTTTCCAGGAAACAAGAAGGCCTGTCATACCAGAAGTTAGGCTAAACTGCATGGAAACATATGAAGTAAAAGTGGACTCCCCAGTTAAACCTGCTGGTCCCAAGGAAGATTTAGATCTGATAGATTTGTCCTCTGATTCAACATCAGGCCCTGAAAAGCATTCAATGCTCTCTACTTCAGACAGTGACTCTTTAGTCTTTGAACCACTTCCTCCCCTTAGAATAGTGGAGAGTGATGAAGAAGAAGAAACAACAAACCCACTGAAGGATGAGGTCTCTGGCAAAACTGCTGTGTCATCTCCTTCAACTCCTATCAATGTCTCTGCACTCAGCCTCAGCACAACTCCGCTGGTGCAGTTCAGCATTGAAGATTGCTCCAAAGACTTTAGTTCTAAGGATACAAGCAACAATACTTCATCAGGAATAGAGGAGATCATTTCCACTTCTCTCGAAGATCAAAAGGACTCTTCAGAGTTAGTTAAGCCAGAAGAACCTCAGGACATGTCCTCTGGGAACCCACTGACACTGAAACAAAAAAGGGACCTGCTGCAGAAGTCATTTGCCCTTCCAGAAATGTCCCTTGATGATAACTCAGAGCTCAATGTGGAGGAAATTAGACCCAGTGGAACAATTCCAAGCCCAAATGTAAAGACAGTCCTTATTAAAGTCCCTGAAGATTCTGAAAAGCAAACAGAAAGTGATAAACTTGATACCAACACAGAGTCTGATGCCGAACAAAACGCAGAGCAGAAACAAGAAGAGGAGACTGAGGAGTCAGAATTTAAGATTCAGATTGTTCCTCGCCAGAGAAAGCAAAGGAAGATTGCTGTGAGTGCTATTCAGAGAGAATACCTGGACATTTCCTTTAACATCCTTGACAAGCTGGGAGAGCAGAAGGAGGCAGGTGAGCTCACTGACCCAATCAAAAGGCTTATTACTGCATGAAGGTTTTAGTAACAGACTGGTGTAAGGAGAGATGTGTATATTTATAGGGAGAGGTGTATATATAGCATCTGACGTGGTCCCAGCCAGTTGAGTGCTTCCAGGTGTTTGTTTCTCACAAGGAATGTGCTGATACAGGTATTGTGCCTGTGTGAGGGCCTATTTGGAAAGGAAGTGGAGCTCAGTGACGAAAATATTCACTGTGATTCAAAGTTGGGGAGTGAAACTCCATGGCCTCTTTATGCAGGGAGTCAGAAAAATGGTCATACCTCTGTGCCTTTTATCCTGCTGAACCAGTCTGTGCTACACTGATTCTCGTCTGTTGTAGGGATTTCTGGCCTTTATTTCTTGTGCCAGCGTAAGACAGTGGAAAGCAGAGTGGATCACAAAGTGCAAAGCTGAGCAGGCTGTAAACTTCAGAACTCAGAGCACTTGGAATTAACCACAGTTTGCATTTAGGAACAGACATACACACATATTTTGGTTTTATACACTAAAACCTTTTGTATTGGGTATCCACAAAGTTTACAGGGCCTGTTTAAATCTTTGTTAAAGATTTAAAATTCAGGCATGGGGAATCCTCTGTGTTTCCTAAGTTTTTTCAGGTGATTTCAATGTAAAGTTTTGTTACTAAGTTTTTTCAGGTGGAGAGAAAGTAGGTTTTTTCTGTTTCCTCAGTTCCCAGTTGAATCTGTGAAACAGTTTAAAAAACTGTATGATCCTGCACTTTTAATTGTGCAGCTGGGGTTTTTTTCCAGGATTTTTCATTTATTAGGATTTTACCAGTCTTTTTAACATATTAAGTAAAAAACGACAGAATCCTTCAAGACTCAGTTCTTTGTTGCCAGTGCAGTGAGGGGGAATATTTATGCATTCCCAACCTCACTTCTTTCTTAATTACTTTAGAGACAACCACAGCATAATTTCTTATTATCATATTCCACTTTCACAAGGAGCAATTGTTCAATGTAATCATAGGTACATTGTTCCCTTTTTGTTTCAGACCTATTGTCCCATTTATGGGTCTAGTAAGCTGAAGAACTACTGGAGCTTTATAAAAACTAAAGAGAGCTGAGTGCTTTTGAACCTTTCATATGGGTTCTTAGAGGAGCAGGGTCCTAAAAGAATTGTGCAATTAGACTCAGTGCTTCTTGACCATTCATAAAGGCCAGTTTTCATGCAATAACTAACAATATCATCCCTGAAACTGCTGTCCTGGTTCTGAAACACGAAGTGGAATCTTTTTAGTGAAAGAATCTTAAACTTTATGAGTCTTTGGGATCAACTACAGGATCAACAGCCTTTTGAAAGGTAAAAAGACAACATGTTAGAGATAAGGCTTTTAAAAGATGTTAAGCTGTCACTTAAACTAGATTTACATCAGTGGTACCTCTATTATTTCCATGTTGGTGGTTCTAATAATCAGTCTGTGAGTGGGATCAAGATCAAACGATGTGCATTTATTAGTTCTGAGCTCTAAAGACCACAGGCAGAAATCTCCTTTAAAAAGTGATTTTGAGCACTAGATCCCTATGCCCCTATAAAATCTCTTGTGAATTTTTATGTACACTGAATCCTTTTAAAACTGCTGGGAATGCCAGATGGTGTATGGATGATTGAAATGATTTGAAAAAGCACAATTTTCACATGCAGATCCTGCTGCCAAAGGACTTTCAACACTGGAAATGCCAAGAGAGTCATCATCTGCACCGACCCTTGAAGCAGGTGTCCCAGAGACAAGTAGTCACTCTTCTGTATCAAGTAAGTTTACCTCTGGTTTGAGGATTAATCAAAGTTACTGGATTTGTGCATCAAATGCATATCATGTATGGTAAATTCCTTCCTCTGACTTTCATGGATTCTTGGAAATAATGTGTTGGATTTAATTAGATCTGTTAAACCTCTGATGGTCAGCAGGATTTTAGCAGTTAATGGCTGCAAGATTTTCTGTTGTGACATGGCAGGTTTGATATGTGTGATTTTCTTGAATTAAAGTAGGTAGCAGCTAAAAACAGTATTTCACTAAAGTGTTGTCAACTGTCAGTGCACAGAAGCAGAGGATGAGAACTCCACAGGGCTGTTACTATGGCCTCCAGTACATTTCTTGCTGTACCTTAGGGAAAGAATCTCTTGCAATTTTTGTAAAATGCCTTGAATGCCACTTCCTCAGCTGCTTGCTATAATGTGGTAACTGTTTATCTGAGACTCCCATATCCGTTTCCGTTGAAAATGTTGACTCAAGTAGACATGACAACATAGCTTAACATAGCACATGAAGATAATATGGTAAGGTGGAGGCATCTTAGAACACTAACAAAATTCAGAATGGTGCGTCCACCTAGGTAGTGTTAAATAACACATCTGAAGGCTGATGGGACAGAACTCTGACTTGTAGAAAAGGGAAGGGAAATGACCTTTGATACCAGTGAACTGCTAGATCAGCTCAACTGTCTTGCTGTGCTTCAATTTCTGATTGCTATAGAAATGTTAAATCAGTTTCTGAAATTCATTGTCTGCTGATTTGATCAGAAGGGGTGTCTGACCTATTAAAGGAAGGTGTTAATTTAGATATGCAAGTTGAATACTCTGAATTAGAGCTTACCTCTCCATTTTTCCCACAAGTGTCTCATGTCATGTATATCTCATAGAGTACATTTGTTGGCCACCTGATGATACAGATGTCACTTACTAAAGCAGCTGAAGAGGTGCCAGTGAAGACCTATCCCTCTTGGGTTTAGCTGAGTGCTGAGGGTTTCTGTAAATAGGAACATATAACACTGAGATTAGCTCAGTTGTTTAGAGCGTGGTGCTAATAACACCAAGGTCGTGGCTTTGATGCCCATATGAGCCATTCAGTTATGAATTGGACTCGATGTTCCTTGTGGGTCCCCTCCAACTCAGAATATTCTGTGATTCTGTGAAATTGGGAATAGTGCCTGTATGATGTTAAGCCTAATTCCTATTTAAATATTTCTTTCCTCTTTCTGTGTGCCTCAGTTTCCAGCTGCAAAAAAGACCATGAATGCTTCCATTGTGTTTCTTGTCCATTTAGACTTAAATGGTTGTTACCTACTGTGTGTCTTTACAGTGCTTTGCATAAAAAGCCCTAATCAGGACTGTGAGCACAAGACACTTCTGTAACACAAAGAGATAGCATTACTTTTACAGCCAGTGTCTGGCCACAGGAAGCATACATCAGTGACTGTGACAGGAACATTTTGCCTTTGGACTTCTCTTTTTGAGTAGAGAATTCCACAGGAATGGAGGGATGATTGCATAGATCACTAGCTAACAAATGAAAGAGTCACCAGGTACTATATGAAGGTTACTGATTTTCTCGTGATTGTTAGGTTTGCTGTAGAAAACCCGATAAAGGAAAACTTCCTTCCCTATACCACTAGTCAGTCATAGGCATGAAAAGTTATGTGGTGGTCCACAGCAATCAGCCTGGCTCCAACACTGTTCAAAGGCTGACAGCTCTCTGATTTTTATTTATTTTTTTTTTTTTTAATATTTGTGTGTTTGGTTTTTTTTTATTTCATTTTTGTAATTAACTTATCAATATTTGAAATCATGGCTGTCCTTGAGAAATCAGGTAAATCGTCCTGGAAATACAAACCTGCTCAACAATAGCCTGATCATGTGAAATATGCATGAAATTTTTTTAATTACAATCACAGAAAGCTGTTAAGAAAATTCAAAGAGATAATTTTCTCTATTTTGACAGTCATCTGCACTCCAAGCAGTCTTGTCAGTTATAACATTAATTGCTGTTCTTTTATCAGGAAATTCTATGCTTGATAAAGTGATAAAGGATCTATTTAAAATCATTGCCCTGGAAACGATGGAAATTCTGGTTTTTTCCTAATTTGCTGTGAAAGGCAGTTGCAATATAACTTTTAAAAGTGAAATATGGAATGGTCTCTTGGTCTGCTCCAGTTCCACAAGCTCAGTTACTCCAGGACTGCTTTGCAGAAATGCCGTGGAGGTTTGTACTTGGGCCAAAAATAAAATTTAAATGGACTTCGAAAGGATATAACTGAAAAGGATATAATGAGGGAAAACTTGAAATACTTTAATAAAATAATTTCAGTGTCCAGATTACCCCTGAAGTATTTATTGTGTTTACTATTATTCAAGGCCTGTATTTGTTTTGTGAGGGAGTACTTTGCTTACCCTGAATTCTAAAGTCTCTGATAGAAACTGAGTAGAGCAATTTTAGGACAAGGCACTCAACCCTTCAGAGCTTTCTGAAAGTTGTGATTTATCCCTTATCTCTACTTCTTCATCACAGTTCATAATATGAAATGCTGAGTATAATTTCACAGCTTAGCTGGGTACTGTTTGGAATTTTAGAATGGAACTAACCGATATTATGTTAATGTCCTTTTTAATGATGTTGAATGTAGTTGCAGATGAAAATAATCATTCAGAGAAGATTTTACTTTGTTGCCCTTGTTTAAGGCCTTGCTAAGGAAAGAAGTTAAACATATATTTAAAGCAACATTTGAAAGCTTTCCTGGATATTTGTGTCAGCAGTTTCACAGACCTTGTTCAAACATGGCCTTAAAACTCTGTCTTCATACTGTGAACAATTTTATTTTCAGTGGTGGGAATATGTTGCTTGGACACAATTGTCTGAGTGAGTGTTTAATGCTCATTCAACTTGAATCTTTTTATGAATGGAGAAAAAATAAAAAAGTCAAGAATTGTGTATAGTCTGTTTCTTCTTCAATTTGAGCATAGAAAATACATAGAATCATTTAGGTTGGAAATTACCTTTAGCATGGTAATTTAGCCAAGTCCACCGTTAAGTCATGTTCCTAAGTACCACATCAACATGAACAAAGAGTGTTAAATTTTAAATCCACTCTATGATTTTGAGCATTATCCAGTGAGAAATATCTCATAAAGCAATCTTTTTAAAGAAGTAAATAGTTGGATGAGGAAAAACCGAGGGCTTGTTGCTTGATAGCTCCATGTAGGAAAAATGGCAGTTAAGTTACGAAAGGGTCTCATCTTCAAAGGTGTGCTGGCTTCACACTCCAGCAGAATGTGCAGGTGTTCTGCCTGAGTGGTGGGTATGTAGGAGTCATGTTCAGGTTGTGCCACCCATGGAGGGTGATGGTGGTACGTAGTGTCAGTGAATTCGTTTTCTTTCAGTGAGCACAGACATAGAGCAGTAATCCTTACTTTGCCAGGAGGAGACTGAGTTTCCTTCCTTGGTACGTTGTATGTGAGTGAGATTCAGGTATACATTTACTGACTCAATATGGGAATTTTGGGGTAGTATCTGACACTTCACAGATACCCAGTGTTTTGATGAACTTTCGTGATATTTGGAGGTAAAAAGGCACTGACAGTTGACACAGCGAATCCAAGCCACTTCTGACTGATGGCATTGAGGCCAGAATTGTACCCTGTGTAGTTGTGTGAAAGGTGCGTATTGACTAAGGAAAGATCCTTAGAGCAAGCAGTCATCGTCCTTTCAGTATTTATATAATGCTGGCTTGTAAGATCAGGAAATAAGAGTAGTTTTAAGTGTTGTCTGAGCTCTTGAAATCCTTTTACATTTCTGACTTGCAGCTCAGTTCAGACAAATGAAAAGAGGCTCTTTGGGAGCTCTGACAATGAACCAGCTAATGAAGAGGCAGCTGGAACACCAGTCTAGTGCTCCTCACAATATCAGCACTTGGGATACTGGTGAGCTGCATTTATTGTTCTTTATTTTTATTTTCTAAACCAAGTACTGTGTAACAATCCACTTAAAAAAAGAGGAATATTTCTGTTCTGCCATCACTGATAAGTAATCAATATCAAGTCTAAAGTGAATCTTTGTAGTGAGTACAAGATTCTCACCTGGTATGAGTTGGAATAGTTACATATTTGGAAGGCAGACCCTCTGGTACGGTGGTGTGCCTACAGTTTTGTGTATGATCTGGATCGTTCCCTGGCCTCGTTGAAAGAAATTGAAGTATCACTGTTGATTTCATTAGGTATAGGAGTTCATCCTTGGTGCATGGAATGATATATTTGCATGTGTGTTTACAATGGTGTTGGTACACCATGGAGTTGTGCCTTATACCAGCCAGTTTTGTTTCTCTGTAGAGAAGTTCCTGCCAGCTCATGCTGAACACATGCAGTTTCTGTTCACTCACTGTTTTTCCCCTTAAGATGAATGCAAAGCAATGAAAATTGAATTAAACACAACATTTACTCATTACTTGTTTTATTTGTTTTTATCTTCTGTAAAACATTTTCAGTTATGGCCAAATTCATAGCAGATGTCACTAAACAATTAATTCATTCTGATTTATCATAAATGCTAGATATTTCAATGCCCATCTTGATGTTAGTGACATTACACAATCTTAGGAATTTATTAGCAGATCCAGGTGCATCCAGAGACAGGAATGGTTAAAGTGTTATATGGAACTTAGCATGCTGAATGAATTATCTCACCACCAGCTCTGGATAACTGAGTTGAGATTTTTCCCCAATTTAGATTTCAGCATGAAGTTCCATCAAACTAAATTTTGTAGCTGAAGAGTGGTAAAGGTGTGGTACATAGTTCAGGATTATCCTTTTATTCCAGTCTGCTGAACAGCATGATCAGCATGAGATCCTTAAATCATAAAGGTCAGACTTTGTCAATGATAACAATGGTGGTTTTGTCCTATCAGCAGGTAAGTTTATTTATTGAAGAGACTTAACTAGACCCACTCGTCTCTGAGGCAAGGTTTTAAAGATTAAAATGTTACTGCTTTTTTTCTGCAAGAAGTAGTTAGCCTGTATTCAAGAGAAACGGGTCAATACTCAAAACCGCTTAGGAACTCTGTCTTGTTAATTCTGTTGCAAGTTTAGTAGCTTTCTTCACAACATCTATGACTTTTCCCTCCAACACTAATTTCAGCTAAAGGCCTTCAAGCATGCGGAGGCAAAAGAAAATGTTCTTTTCTGGAAGGCTTTTCATCTCTCAGTCTCTTGTTCAACCACTAGCTTCAAAGTAAAATTATTATTTGGACAATGGGGGTTTTTTTCAGGGCAGATGCTCAGTGTGACTATTTGTAATTTCAATGTCACACCACAGTTTTAAGAAATGAGAATATGAGTTGGTATATTTATGTATACCAACGAGGAAGTGGTCTCATCCCACATAAGTATATGATGTGTGTTTGGTCCATGCACGCTTTAGTAATTTATTTATTTATTACATGGATATGTAACATGTGTCGCTTTCATTTCTTATTTCAAACCACTCTTTTCTCAAGCTTGCTATCTGTAGAATAAAATCATTCTGTGCCTGGTTTCTTTCAGTACAAACTATATCTGAGTTCTAGTCTCTTGATATTTCTAAACACTGTCTCTTTCTCTTTTTGTGATTTATGTATTTCATATATTGTTGAATCTTTATGGCTATTACTTCCTTTGCTTTTTTAATGACATTTTTCTAAAATACTTTCTTTTGTTATTTGGTTACCTGTGCCCTTTTTCCTTTATGGACTTCTTTCGTCTTTCTCTCCCCTTCCTCTCTATGCTTAAAAAAATTAACTCTTTTGTTTGTTTGTTTGTTTTTCAGTAGCTGTTGTGTTTGTCTTTCTCTTGTTTTAACTGCTCAAGACTTGTGGTGCTGGTGACAGATGCCGGAATCATAGTTTCAGAGACTGAAATTCTTTCTTTATTCACAGAGCAGATACAGCATGGAAAGAGGCTGTGTAATGTCCCTGTTTGCCTAAACCCTGACTTGGAGGGACCACCATTAAGAATCAGAGGTTAGTTCAGTATCCATTTGACCTGTCTCTCTGCTAAGACTGCCAGGAAGGTTTTATAGCTAGTACGAAATGGTGCTGAATTTTATGTTCTGTTCAGCTGTTTTAGAGCCCTCAACTGTCCTGCAGATTGTAGGTTATTGGGAAATTATTGCACAAAACATTTAATTTAAGACAGGAACAACTGATAAAGAAGTATTGGCTTTCCTCTGTTATTTGTTTTGGCTGTCAACCTGGAAATAAAAGACTCTGTGTGCAGAGTGTGGTTGAATGTCATTTCTTTATGAACTTTCCTCCCTCTCAGCTGAGGTACATCCAGACTTTCTTATAGCCCTGCAGTGGGGCACTTACCTACCTTCTTTGCTTAAGTCATGTTGTTTTTTCCTACTCTTCAGTGAACAAGAGAGGACATTTTCATTTTGAGTGGTTAAGTCTTATTCCAGCATTGTAACATGCTTTTTGAGTGCTTTTAGCATTTGTGTGCTGCAATGGTGTCTTAAATCTAGAGAACATAATGAAACTTCCAAAGTCATGGCAGAGGGATTTTCATGCATTTGTGAGGGGAAGGATAAGCTTGTCTAGAAATACCTGAAGATCTATTCCTATTCTTTGCATTCTGAATGTTGTCCTACATTACTGGAGTATTCTGGAGTTCCTGAAATGTCTGCTCATATCCAATAAAATCTTAGGGGACAGTTATGAGGTCCTGAACTCGCTATGTAGAAGAAATGGTTCCTTCCATGCTCAGTAAAGTGTTTGTTGAAAACCTGCCCTATTCTTATGAAACAAGCCCTTGTTACCCCACATATATGGACTTTAGAAATGGCGTGAGCTTCTTAGATTATTTTGCCTGAGAGCTGATGTGAAATTTGCTTTTCCTGCCATAACAGGATTATCTCATAATAAATTCCATCTGAACCTTACACAGAGGAGCTTCCTTCCATTCCCATACTTAAATATTATCAGAACAGGCTGATGTTAACATTAAATCTGAATCTAGAGATTGAAGCAACTAGAAAGTCAATAATGGATTATTTAATCTCTGGTTGAATTGGCATCAAAAGGGCTTTGATACTCTTTTAAAAATTGGTTCACAAAATGAGCTTTTCCTAAATTGATCTTTAGAGTGAGACATTCTTGAGGGACAGCTTATATAAATAATGATGAGGTTTACCTGGTGAGCTCCCTGGATTTGTTATTGGAGCTGAGCTGTATGGAAACAGGAGTCAATGCTGTTTCTTTTATGTCAGATACATGTGGCAACAAAGATATTTTTCTTTAAGAGCAAAACATCTTCCTTTGTCTTAGTGATCTGGAGAATGAAACTGCTAACAATATTTAAATGTTCATCATGAGGCATTGAAATGAATGATGTAGCTCATACATCATGGTAACTTTGATCGAAGTTTCTGATGGCTCATCAATGAGTGTGATTATTCTTGAGTGTTTCTGAGCAATCAGACTAGCTGGAAAGTTTCTTTTTCTGTATGCTATTTGTTTTTGTTTGGTTTTGGTTCTGGATTTTTTTTTCCCAGTTACTGTTGCCTCCTTAATGAAAACAAAAGGACCAAGGGAGGAAAACCACCTTACTGGAGAGAAGTTAAACAGTGAGACTACCCATATTGCTGTAATTCTAGACAGCAGTACTTTCAGAAGCCAGGAGCTTGGATCTTTCATTGCACCTTACTTTTCCTATTAAAACAAACATCTATCAGAAATTAGGTGCATAAAAAGTGCCAAAGGCAAAGGTAACCCTATATGTTGGCATGATCACAATGGCTGTGCCCCCAGCTGAACAACTCAGCTTTGAAGAGAAAAGATATTTGTGAAAACTTGCAGTAGAAAGCATTTCTAATGATCAGCCCTCCAATGTTCTCAGTATTTCTCAACTCCTTATGAATTATTTCTTCTATCTGTCCTTTTCTGGTTTCTCTCCTGTGGCTCTGTTAGGGATGGTATGAATAGACTGTTGACCTTCTTTTGAGACATATGAACCTATTTTCTTCTTCATGTCACTGAGAATTGTGGAAAGTTAATTCTCCACAAGTATGGGGGAAGAATGCAAATCTTCTAATGTCCAGTCTCATAGCAATTGTAGAACCATCCTCTCTCCCTACTAGATACAATTGTATCCACTTTCCTGGAATTTTTGTTATTTGATTTTTTTTCACCAAGGATATATTTTTAATTAATAGTTCCAGGTAATTGGAATAATCTGGCAGAAGCAAGGAATGTGCTATGTGTCCTTTTGTGGACACACTTTATTTCTTATTTCCAGGCATAGTAAAACCATTATGGTTATTCTTTAGAAGTTTGCTCTTCAAGCACTTTGGATTTCTGTTTAGTGATTTTCTTTGCTTTTTTTTTTTATTTTTTCCCCTAATTGCCATAAGGTGCCACAAAATCTAGCTTGCTGTCAGCACCCAGTATAGTCAGTATGTTTGTACCTGCACCAGAAGAATTTGCTGATGACCAGCCTGTTATGATGACTGACAAGTAAGTTGTTTTTTTTTCTGTTCCTTTCAAAGAACTAGTTGAACTTCAAATATGTCAAATAAAGTGTAGATATACCTTACGGAAACATTCTCTTATTTATCTCTATGCCAAGTTTTTTATTTAATTTTCTTTTACTCCAAGGTAAACACTTCCTAAACACTGTCAGCAAAACGTGGTTTTAATTCAGTAGGACGTGGATAATTTTGCACAGGTGAAATGATGACTCAGGATGTTGTGTGTGCACAGAGGGCAAGGGAAACACTTTTCATCCTGTTTTAAATCAAGGGTTCTTTGTGATCCATCAGAAACCACTTTTGTCTTAGGGAAAAAAAAGAAGTTCTATATAAAAATTCCTTTGGGTTTCTGTTGAAATTGGTAATGTGTAATCATGTGTAATCATGTAGCATTTTTAAAGCTGATACCCACTGATCGTCAAGGCTTTTTCAAACCCTAATTGGATGGTTCAATGCTTCTAAAGGAAGTGTTAAATGGAAGTGTATTTATTTAATGGAGAAGTAAAGCAGTCATCAGGGAGCCATGCAATACTTGGGAAGAGAAACCACAAGTTCTTGCATGCTCAGTCCAAACATGCAAAGATAATCACTGGAGAAAGACAGGGCCATTGTGCAGGCTGTGACTGGAAGTGGACCTTATTGTGTGACAAAGTGAAGCATCCCAAAAGTTAGTCTGGTCTGTGGCACTTCCATTGGCCATTTCACCAAAGCTTGAGGAACACCTATTAACATACAGACCAGCTCAGCTTGACTTTCATGGCTTTGTTGGCATATTTTCTTTCTGTTGAGTAGGAAAGGCAAGAAAATTGCCTGTTCAGTTCCATTAAGTTAAAATCTCACAATCTGTTGGAGTCATTAGCAGCTGATTGATCAAATTAAGGAAGCCTTCCTACTGGGCTGAGATAAGCCAGTTTCCCACATTGGTTTGCCTTTTTCCTAGGTTGTGAAAACCTGTCTCATCTCTCCTAAAACTGACATCCCCTTTATAATTAGACATTATGGAGCCCTTTCAGAACTTCATCAGTTGTCTTTGAGCATTTCAGGAAGGATAAGTGAGTCAGAAGCAAATCTGCCCTGGGAAAGGAGACTTGTCTGAAATCTAAGGTTCTGTGCCCCTGAAAAGTCCTTTCATTTATTTCTTAATAGCTGTAACTGCTGTGGAAACCAATCATATTTTTTCCTAATTGTATAATTTGTTATTCATAATTTGTGAACTGACAGGAAGGGCAATGTGAAAATGTTCATCTCTTTAAGATCATCTGTGAGTGTCATTGTGTCTATGCTGCTAAACAGAGGAGTGCCAAGGACTTGAGCCCTCGCCTGAGTTCAAGTCACACGAATTGGCTTGTGCTCACATTGCTGAGGCCTAGTCTTCACTGCTGCACTCTTGGATAGTGCAAACTGTAGCAGGCCAATATAGTGAGACAGTTGGAATACAATTACCAATGAAGGACTCAAAACAAGGCCAGCCCTGTGGCCCTCTTTCATTTGTCACTGAAGAAACAGCCACTGCAACTAGTGAGAAGCTTCATTAATATTTAAAAGCTAAGGACTGTTATTAATTAGAGAAAGATCACAATTGCATTATCTTTCTAAATAAATTTGGAATAGAATGTACTAAGTAATAGTATTTTAAAAGACATAATTATACACAGATGTATGTATAGTAATACTTTTTTTTAACTTTGGTAACATGAGTTTTAAAAACTGTTCTTTGCAGGTGCCATGACTGTGGGGCTATTCTTGAAGAATATGATGAAGAAACACTAGGCCTGGCCATAGTTGTGCTCTCAACCTTCATTCACCTTAGTCCAGACTTGGCTGCTCCGCTGCTGTTGGACATCATGCAGTCTGTAGGAAGGTAAATTCAGGACTTTCCTCTCTCCAAGAAGATTGAAGGAATTTTGTGCCTGGAATTGGGTTTTCATAAACTTCCCTGTAAAAATGTATATCTTTTAGAACTCTTAAGTGAATAACATCTGGTTCTGTCTGAGTCTTCGTTACTCATCATTTTATAAATTTCTTATGTAACTTCTTCCACTGTTAGTTCAGTTTTGGGAAGCTCCTTTGATGTTCTCCCTTTTTGCTCTCCAAAGGGAGATTCTAGCTCAGGAATCTCCTCAGTTTGTCCTACTATATGCAGTGATGTAAAGAACAACTTCAGATTTTCTTCAGTACCCTTATTTATTTACTACCCTGTTTATTACCTGCATAGTATTTGATGCAACAACTGGCATGCTTCTTGATCTTATTTTATGTGAAGAAAAAGTTACTCTTAGTTTTTATTCCACCTGCTAAGTTGCTCCTTGAACTGGTTTTTTGGCCTGCCTTCCTGTGGTTTTTATATCCTATTTGTCAGAATTTATACTTTTTTCTGCTTTCATTTGAGACATGACTTCATCTTTTTGAAAGAAGCCTTCTTTTTTCTAATAATTTCCCTCACCTTACTTTCTTCTGCTCTCTTGAAGTCTTTTTTAACAAGTACAGTACCTTTGCCCTGTGCTTCCATTGTAATATTCTTAAACAGCTTCTATGCTTCTTACAAAAAAGGCGATCAACTTTTCTGAACTTTGCTCCTGGAAGACTCCTAGGTAGGGTCATTCATTAGCATACCTGAAACTCTTCAGGCTTTTCACCCCTATGTTTTATGCTAATTAAGACTAGGTAACAAGTTTGCGTCTCCTTATGAGGGCTTCCAAACCAGCTGCTGTCTGAGGTAGTCTCTGATAAGGTCTTAAACACATTACCTGTGGTTGCTACCTTGGCCACTTCCACAGTTTTTTGCCTCAGAGGTGGTATGGGAGTGTTGGGGGTCTTATAGTATAAATTTCTGAGCAGCACTAGACATGTAGAAATGATGCTTCCCTCCTCCACTTTCTTTTTAGTGACTGGAGTTCAATTTGCTTGACTGTGGCTTCTGCCGGGGCACGGCTCTTCACAGCCCTGCTTCTCCATTACTTTCCCAATT
This sequence comes from Pachyramphus minor, assembly GCA_013397135.1. Lineage (NCBI taxonomy): Eukaryota > Metazoa > Chordata > Aves > Passeriformes > Tyrannidae > Pachyramphus > Pachyramphus minor. The sequence goes on from VYXB01007876.1 coordinate 128,962, forward strand.
CCATTTAAACACAGCAGCTATTCAAGTCCTCTATTTCCATTAATTGCAAGGCTGCAGTCCCCTGCTGTCACTGCTAATTAACTCCAGTGGAGGCAAAGTTTCTAATCTAGACAGATGCTGCTCATTCTGTGTGACTCTTGTAAATACAGCAGTATTACAGCCACAGAGAGTAAATAATTTGGAAGATGAATTGTCAAGGGATGAAGAATAAGTGGGCTACCTTCTTCTGTGTTTTGAGGGAGAAATGCTGCATCTTTGGAGTGGGACAGCTGATGGTTTTGGAGCAGCAGATAGTGCAACGTGGGGCATTCCCAGTAATGTCCTGTCTTGTTGCTACTGGCTGTAGTTTTGGACAAATTCTAAGTCCAATAAGAGGCTCCCCACAAAGCAATTATTTTGAATATATGCTAAATAAGTAGCATATACATGTAGAGAGGCATTCAGGTGCCTCATGTATATAACTTAAGTCAGTCTTTCATCTAGCAGTGCTATATCATTACCTCCAAATACCCATCCAGCAGCAGAAGGGAGAATGAATTAGACTTTTTGCATTTTTATTCTTACAAAAAAACCTATTGCTTTCATGCATAGAAGAGGAAACAAGGAATTAGGTAATCCAAGGTCTTTCGGAATACCTAAACAACAACACAGAAAGGTTTTCAAAAGTTGTTTGGGTTAACACAGATACAGAGAGGCATCTATTGTGATTTTCAGAAGACAAGAAATTTTTGGGTTCATATGACTGAGAATTAGAGATTGATATGTTCCTAAGACTCTGACATGCATTTAAGTTTATGCTCTGGTTCCTGAATTAAGATTTTTGATTTGGTGATTCTTATTTCATTGATTTCCAGTGAGACTTAGTTTTCCAAACTGTAAAGCTTGGTTTGAAAGTTGCATTTAGACTCTTGAGGTAGTGAAGAGCTTTGAAAAGCTCAACTTCTGTTCCTAATGTGTACAGATTTAAACACATCCATTTATTGTCTACGGTCCATTTACTGTTCTGCTTTGTGGTCTGCAAAGTGGAGGTAATGATGGAAGTTCATGGTCTTTATGCAACTAAAATATTTAGAGTAACGATAAATACATACAAACTGTACATTTCACAAAGTTTCAGATGTTGTCAAGTGTTCAGTGTAGTTGATGTCTCCTGAAGTTTTTCCAAAGTTAGAAACCAAATACTTTGTTTATCATAAAACCCATGCTTGCATTATCAAATTCAAAAGGAGAGGAGAACATTGGACTTGGATTTCTTTTAAAAGAAAGATTTTAAGTTGTTGTTTTTCTATACTTTATTAGATTTTTGAAAACAAGTTTCATGTCCATTGGACATGTGATTAGTCTCATTGCATTCTGCAGAAATCCTCATGTGCTTGAATGTAAACCCCTGCTATGGTTGTTCCAGAATAAAGGTCTGTATTGCTTGAAGGTGGCTTCAGACTTTTCACCCAGAAAAAAGTTTGCACAGCAGAATTAACATGTTGTATTTTAGTGTGGATTCCTCTTAACAATAGAGGAGCCAGGAACTCTAAAGAGTTTTTTTTGATTTATGCTACAACAACTGAAGAGAATTTAATCTTCAATCCCCCGCACCATCCAGTTTGAGATTATTGAGATTGTTAACAGTATGCTGTGTCTCCAGTTTGCCATGCCTAATTAATAAAAATCACCATCCATTTTGGTTTACGCTGTTGCATTCAGATGAGTCACCTTAGGGTCCTTTTTGGATTTTGCTGTGGTGTTTAGAGTGGGAACTGTCTTCAGAACAGAGGCTGAGCAACAGCCTAAAAGGATCATAAATCAAAAATAAACATTGAAGGCCAGATCATCAGCCGATATAAAATAGTGTAGCTCTCTGAACTTTCCACTTAGATATATTGTCTTATACCATCTGAAATACTAGTGTGCAGCAGATTAAAGTAAAAATTGCATGGTATTTTGTATGTAAGAGCTGTTTCCTGTATACATGTTTATAATTGCTTTGTAGTGGCTTGTATTCTTAAAGCTGTGTTGCTTTGACGTTGTAAGCCCTGATTCTGTTCATTTACATATCCTGCATATTGAAGTGCATGATTTTATTGTGATTGTGTTCATTGTTTTCATCTCTGAATGCCCACATTGGGCTTTAAAATCTATATTTAGGTACTAAAATAAATGACCTGATTTTGGGGAACGCAGTCTTTCTCATCTGACTTTGTCAGAGCTTGTAGGTACTTAGTATTTCTGAAATTAGGCCAGTTATTTGTGTGCCAAAATCTGGAACTAGGAGCCTCACTTCAGACTGCCAAGCAGAGAATTTTTGCTTAGTCTATGTTGCTTGTTAATCAGAAACAATTCAGTCAATAGGCAGCTTCGGCAAACTTTCTTTCCCTCTAAAAAAAATCAGTTATTATCCATGATGTGCTGTAAGGGAATAACTTCATTATCTTTATGTTAGTAGAGGGATTCAAGTAGATTTGTCTTTAGAGCCGTTAAGTGTTAGTGAGACTGCAAGAGTGAATAGAGTTTATATGTCATGCAAACATGATTTTTTGGTGACATTTTAAATGTTCTCTAAAATTGTTTGTTATTTATTTAAAATAATACTTTATTGGCTTACTTAAAAACGAAACACAAAAAAGTGCATGTGAGCTTCAATTACTTTTTTATTTTTATTCCAGGTTGGCATCAAGCACCAGTTTTTCTAATCAAGCAGAAAGGTATAGTAGCAAACGATACCTTGACAAAAATGAAACAATCAATCTAAAGCATTGTATTCCCAGACCCTGAAATCAACTAAATTTAACTTTTAAAAAATGTTATTTAAAGTCTGTAAGAGGAAAAAAATGCTCTTTCCCATTTGTTTCAAATACCATGTGTGTTCTGAAGATGAACAGGAACCCTTATTCATATGTATTAAACTTGAAAAAACTCAGATTCAAATGTAATTTAAAGAGGCCACCTGGTTTTCACATTTTCAGTGCAGCTTTTTCTAACTTGTCCAGTGTTCAGTATTTGTCTTGATGAACTGTGTCCATACATTCGGTCAAGTGAATCATACTTGGCCATGGATAATCCCTGGTAGTGTTGTCTCATGATGTAAAACAGAAGCTGAATAGGATAAATTTGTTTTGAGAACCATGTTAAGGTGTGCAGTTTATGAGTAAATAGGTAATACTTTAGCTTTTTAAGTTAAACCTTTCGTTTATGAGTGATTAGGAAGTACTTAATCTCTTGAAGGAAACTGCAAGAGGCAAATAAATATTATTATGCTTATGTTTACTTGTTGTTCATATGTGTACTGGTAAAGCAGAGAGCTTTACCCTGTGTCACTGAAGTAAACAAGGTGAGAGTGGGATTGTATTTCAAACTCAGGTAACTCACACATAAAACTGGAGAATCAGGAAAAATACAAATAAAAATTATTGCGGCAAAATTTATTGAGGTAAATACTTTAGGTATATATACATAACTTTTTCAGCTCTTCATAGTTGAGCTGAACTCATAAAATCAATATGCTAAAGTTTTGGGGGGGATCAGGACAGTTCTGCTTTTGACCATCTCACTCAAAACTGAACAGTTCCACAATTAGAAAGAGTAGCATCATCGTAGTTAGCTTTGAGCAGTGTTTCATCTGCAATGCAATTTTTTTCTTCTTTTTTCTTGCCTTTGTTTCAGCATGATGATCCCTGGAAATGCTGCAGGTGTGGCCAAGCAGTTCCTCCGTTGTGTGTTCCATCAGCTGGCTCCCAATGGCATCTTCCCTCAGCTCTTCCAGAGCATTATTAAAGGTAATGTGCGATACCTGAGTGCATTTCTGACCATTGTTTTTTTTTGTATGAGCAGCCAGTGCAAAAATGTCGTTCAAATTTCAGATGGAAGCTTTTTAAGGACCTTGGCCACATCTCTTATGGACTTCAGTGAGCTGAGTTCCATCGCTGCTCTGAGCCAGCTCTTAGAGGTATGTTAACAATTGGCTGTATTAGTGGTGCTGGTTTTATCAAGCCTATTGGATTTCTCCTCGTTTGAGTTCAAACTTGCATCATCAAAAACAATGTAAATTTTTTTGTTGTCCTCCCTGGAAGCAAGCTGACCTCACCATTTTCCCTCTGGGTTTTGCTCTCACTAGTAGTTTGGTTTTTTGGTTTTGTTTTGTTTTGTTTTGTTTTTTGACCTCAGACCAGCTCCTGGAGCTATCCTATTCATTGATAGTGTGGCCCATTTCTTCTTAAAAGTTAGGATCCTGCCTATAACATTTTGGCTCAAAATCTTTTGTTCAGTAGTTTAGGAACTGAACTGGACTAACACGTATATGTCATATATACAGTTCAAATTCTCTGCTCAACATTATTACTAATATCACAGAAAAGTTGAGTGGTATTTGATCTGAACAAATTAACCTCAGCACTTCCAAGTACTGCTTAAGGGACCGTTTCTGCATGTGTCCATTTGTTCATAGTTCTCATTTTCTTTCCCAGGGTTTAAACAACAAAAAGAATTTGCCAGCAGGGGGGGCAATGCTACGCTGTTTGGAAAACATCGCTACCTTTATGGAAGCCTTGCCGATGGATTCACCCAGCAACCTCTGGACCACGATTAGTAATCAGTTTCAGACCTTTCTTACTAAGCTCCCATGTGTTTTGCCACTCAAGGTATGATGTATGGACATATGAAACAAGATATACTTGCCTTTGTTCAGGATGTACTGAAACAGTGAGAAAACAGTGGATTACAAATCAGAGTGGGTTGTTGTGAATATTTTCTAATGATTTGACTAATGTTTCCAGAGGACTGGATTTATTGCATCTCTGATCCATCTCCTTAACTATGTTTTCCGTGGGTAACAACAGCAACTCTGACCAGAGTACTCTTTGCTTCTTTCTTGTCTTTTTGCCTATATGCTTTCCATGTCTTTGTCAGATTAGAATACTGTATTTGAGAGCGTCAACATTTAGGCAAAGAAAATCTATGTGGTTAAAACTAAATAAAACTCTCAAGAAGAGCAGCACCACTTAATTAATTTGCTAAAAATACACAGTAGTTGGACAGGCAGAGAGAACTGAGGCTACTGGGAATTGGGCCTAGCTTGTTTGGCTGATCAGGTTGTAGTTCTGGCTGTAACAGAATATAGTTGCAGAAACTGAATCTAGAAGCTTTAGGCTCTGCTTTCTGAGAGCTCAGAGGACATACAGCAGGATCTTATCTCCTAGGTGTATATTTCCAGATGTCTTTTCAGTAAAGACATTAAAAACTTTTCGGAGTCTTTCCAGTAAACACAGAATTCTGATGCCCTTACTCTGACTCTATTTCCTATGGTATGAATGAGCCCAGTGGTAATTTCTTCTGTGCAAAGCAGTGTTACTCAGTATGAGCTGAGGGATCCAAGATCTAATTTTGTGACTGATAACAGCGTCTTTTAAATTGGGGGTCATCGCCCAAGTACATGAATGATATTAAATTCTTTGGCAGTGTTATGCAATAGTGAGATCTCAAAACCTCTTTAGGTTTTGGAAGATTGAGACATTATCCTGCAGCACTTATTAAGACAAACAGGCAATAACCAATCTCTCTGCATACTAGCCATCCCAGTCTGCTGCATCTTATGTAACTGAAATAAATAGAAATTAATTGTATCTTAGTGGTTCCTGCTGCATATGCACCATTCACAGAACCTTTAAGGTGGAGTGTTTACTCTGATTTCCCTTTTTTTTCATGGAGTAAAGCTAACTTTCCTAAACTAGCCCTTTAATGGAATGATCTCATCTCAAGGCCTATGCTGTGGTATGTTGCCACTGAAGAGGTTCAGGAATAAGCCACTTTAGAGAAAGTAATTAGAGATCATTTTTCAGACTCTGCCCATAACTTACTCATAACTGCTACCACTGTGAGAAGGATATCCGCAGAAAGGTACTAATTCTGTTGTTTTTTTTTTTCTGTCTTCAAATATGTTTAGTGTTCTTTAGACTCTAGTTTAAGAATCATGATTTGCTTGTTGAAGATACCTACCACTAGTGCCACCAGGGTAAGTTCCAAGAAGACAAAATTCTATTGCCTCAGATTTAGCCAGCCTGTGCTACTGTATCTATTGTATGCTATTGTGCTACTGAATTGTGTTCTTATCCCCTGGCTAGGAAAGTAATCTGTAAGCATAAAATGGTGCAGTCCAATACTCTTTGGAGAATAATAAGAGCTTTGGAATCTAGGTTACAGTAAAGTGTGGGTAGAATTACATTCTTGTGTGGGTGTGAATGTATATCTTCTTAAAGATTTGATGTTCTCTTTTTTTTTTTTTCCCCTCCTCTTTTTTTTCCCTTAAAAAACCCCAAATGAGTAGTGAACTTCTTTAGGCGCTTTTCAGTACAATTCCACTGAGGTCGGTGGGGTTTTCCTGCATACACGCTACAGAATCTCATATATCTCATAAACACTGTGTCAGAGGTGAAACTGTTTTCTAATTTTTTGCTTCTAATTTCTCACAGAAGCAGGAAAGCAGATGATACAGCTGTTTGACCAAAGCAGTGTAAATCCTAGGCAGATAGACTCTGAGCTAAAAATAGTGCTGTTCCATTCAGGCATTTCTGAGTTGGAATGCTTTTTGCTGTGTTGGGCAATGAGTTATTGATTTCTCTAAATCATGTAATTGCAGAGTCTTCTGGACCCTTTTTCAAAATTACTAAGTTTTGTCATTCAGAATGCTGTCTTCACTCTGGCCTACCTGGTGGAACTGTGTGGTTTGTGCTACCGAGCCTTCACTAAGGTAACAGTGATGCTGTGTCTTCCTTTAGGGATGAGGGAAAATAAGACAAAGTCCTACTTCCCATGAGTAGTTTGGAAGTAAAGATGAAATCTATGTCAAGTTTCAGACATGTCAACAGTTTTAATTTAGTTTGACTAATCAAGTAGACATCATGATTCAGTGCCTTTTAATGATACTGAGCTTCACATTCATACTAAAGATGCAGATGAAGGGAACCTGCTGAAAATATTGCTCAGAAAAGTATTTTGGTGTGATTTCATGTTTTGGACATTTTTTCTCTTGGTAAGAAGATACCTGGTATTCATGCATCGCTTAAAGTGTCTGTACGTCGTATCTTTCCTAGTGCACAAGTTTAGCCACACGCCTTCTGTAAATATTCCTGATAGTGCTTTTTGAGAGCACAGCTGTGGGGGGAGGCAGCAGATAAGGAAGTAAAATGGAAGACTCCAAGTTAGGAGTTTCCGTCTTAGGTGATGTTTCATTCTGCATTAGTATTTCCCTTTGGCATGCATGGCTGTAAGCTGTGTAGAAAAGAGTTTTAAGAAAGGTTTTAAGATTCCTGGATGAAAGCTATGGTCTGTAAATACACTCAGTTATTACTAAGTTTCATTTTTGTAGCTACCAGTAAGAAATTGAACAACAAAATCCACAAAAAGCAATCAAGCCTTTTACTAAGGTCATATATGCTCCATTATGTAGATTGTCAAGGTCCTGAGCAAAAATGCTACTTCAACCACTAAGTACACAATTTTCCATCCTCAATATGCTTGTCAGAACAATAATTAAACCTCAGGAAACATTTTGTCCTAAGTAGCTACATGATTTTCTGTATTGATAATGTATAACTGGAACGTGCATTGTTTGAGTCTTGATAAGACTTAAAATATCACTGGACAAACAGTGAAGAAATGATAAAAGGAATGACACTCACAGAAAAGCTGCACCACAAGAAAATAAGAAACGGTTTTACCAGATGTAGTGGTTCGAAACTAACAGTATGTTTGACAACAGCAAGCAAATACTGCCTTTTTGTCTCATTTGAAACAGTAGAGTTTATGAGACAGAAAAATCCTGAATACAGAGGAGACTGTCTAACTTTTGCAAGTATTTTGAGTTAGATTTACAGTTAAGGCTTTGGGAAAGGCAAAGTAAAAAAAAATGTTAACCTGAAGTCCAGTAGTGGCCTTTTTCATTGAAACAGAAAAATCTCATTTAAAACTGAAGCAAAGACATTTCTCTTGCATCTGTGATCTGATAAGTCTCTTTCGTATGTCTGCTAAAGCAAACTGTGAACTACGGGAAGTTTTTCACTCTCCTCATGCATTGCAGTTTCACAAAAATGTTATTAAAACCATTATATTAGAAAACCTGCACGTTTTTCTTGCGTGCTTCCTGACTCGTTGTTCTGTTAATATGTTGAGTACTTGATTGCCCTCAGGAAGCTTCGATTACAGCACTTGGTAGAATCTCCTTGATTTAGTTTAATGCAACACGGTGATCCATAAATGGAATCAATAGCAAACGTTTAGCAATTTATAGCCACAAAATAGTTAATTTAGTGGAACTCCACAGTACATTATCTTTGTTATTTCTGAAAGCTTACCATGGTTTTGCCTTAGAAATGTCAAATTAATGACTGCTGTTAAAAAAAAATGAAATCAGTTATGATGTGTTTCTCTACAGTGAAAATCACTGTAGGTAAATAAGAGTGATAGAGTACCACATAGAAGTGAATTCAGAAGGAATATAATTTGTGAGCATTGAAAGGATTCAATTTTAATTATTTGTTTTGCAACTTTGAGTGTGCTAACTAGAACAAAACAGCAACTTTCAGCTAAGCTTTGAAGGGTTCTTGTCTTATCAAAGAGCAAGCTACTCCAACATGCACTTTGTAGAGGTCAGTGCTGTACAACCACTCCAAGTCTTTTTTTATCTCCAGCATTTTCCTAATACCCCGTGGCAGAAATATCTGAGTTTCTCTTGTCTTGGAGCCTGAAGACTCACGTCAATCTGATATTTCCTTGTCTGAGGTTCTGTTCCAGGTCAGCAATTTGATTTTCTTAGTGCCTTTGGAACTCTCAGTTGAGAGTAGCATCTCTTCTGTGGATTGTAATCTTATCTTTAAGTTTTCCTTTCAAGTATCTTAAGGTTCTAAATGGACACTTTCTGGCTTTCTTATCTCTTACAGCTGCAGAAGCTTGAATCTAAACATAGCCTTTTGCTAGTATTCTGTTGTCCCTTACAAAGTAAATGCAGAATGCCACGTGATTTTGCTATTGAATTTTTTTAAAGAATATTAAGTGGCTGATCTTTACTATTTTTAATCATCATAATACCAACAGAGATAAAATAAAGAATTTTGCTTTATACTGGCTTACTTGGAGGATAGCATACCACTCCATTAAATATCCAAACTTACTCCTTTTATTACTAAGTTTGGACCCTGAGGTACTGCAAGAACTGCAGTAGTTTCATGTTCTGCATGGAGACATCTGGTAAGTCACAATTTGAAGGTTTCAAGGCATTTTTTTTATAGGGATGTGTAAGGCATTTGAGAGGGTTAATTTGGCCAAACAGTGTCTAAAGGGTTGTATTCTTTACACTCTGATACCAGGTTTACACATGGGATTCCCCTGGGTTTTATTCTCATGCAACAATGGCTCTGTGGCAGAATATGAAGTTCTTAAAGTATGTATAAACTAGGCTTATACATATTTATCACCAGCATAATGATAGGAATAAGTAGACTTGGATAGGAAGGGTATTCTGTTTCATCAGTCCTGATTTACAGTGCAGGAAGCAAGAGGTCAGATGTCAAAAAACATTTTGCCTGATTTTGCTTGATCTCTCTGCACTGCATGTGCTTAACAAACATTAAGAGTTTAGACTGTGAGGAGACTGAGAAAGAGGTAATTAACTGTTGTATTATCCTTAAAGCCAAGAAAAGCTGGGATTCTTGAAACCTATGCTTCCTTTCCGGTGTTTTGACAAAGTGATTTATTATGGCCCAATTATGTCCTGTATTGCATAGATGTTAGTATGCTAAATGTCTGAAAGCTTTTCAAAGAATTTTGTTTCGCTTCTTTTCCAGTATGTGCAGGCTACTGTACTGGGTTACTGATAGGAACTTCTGTGCACTTTTTTGAGGCATATAATTGTCAACTGACTTGAGTATGGCACTATGTAATGTACATGTCTCAAGACTGAAGGCATATGATGGTAGGAAGGGTCACTCTTCCTGGTGAATTTTAGGAAGTAGTCAGGGTCTGTTTGCACCGTGAGTATTGTGCACTCTTCCAGTTCTCCATTCCCAGTCAGAGTGGAGTAGAATCAGTCTACTGATTGGTAGTGGTAAGAAGAATGATCAAAGAGTAGAATGAGTTCCACGTACAGAGCAATTAAGTTAGGGCTCTTTAATCTGAAAGAGAAACAACTGATGGGAATGTGAGGGGTCTGCAAGGTCCCAAGGCGGGGATGGGTAATTTCATTCCTTTCCAGTACAAGAACATACTATGTTTGTAGGACCTAGTGCCAAAGCAAGTAAAGAAAAGTCATTCTTCAACAGAGTGTGACTCCTTGCCAAGCACCATGTTTGCTAAATGTTGACATGAGTCAAAGAGGTCAATGGACACCTTCATGGAAGAGAAATCCACTGAGAGTTATGAATCATACAGAAACCACACTGAACTCAGAAGTTCCCTGAGCTGAAAATAGTTGATGGAATTATACATGCTTGCTTTGTTTTTATTCTTCCTTTTGCTTCTGTATATGGCTTAGTTGGAGATAAGTTACTGAAGACATTTGTTCTGGTGTGACCTCTCTCCTGGATATTCTTATATTGTATTATTTTTATCAGAGCACCACTCATGCATGTGGAACGGGTGACTTTTGAATGCTTGCCCCCTCAAGTAATGGTTTCATAATGCAGCTGATTTTGGAGTGCAGTGATGTAGTCAGACAAGGACAAGGACTGCAATTTGGGGCCCATTCCATCATCTAAATGTGTTATCTGTCTGCACACTCCATGTAATTGAAGATGAAACTAGAGAGGTTGAAGTAAGGTCGCTTGATTCATGGAATGGCATCGTAATGTCCATGAAAGACATACCATTCTGTTGTTTTGGCACCTTCTCCCAGATCAAGGCCTGATATTTAAAATCTGTTTTCATTAAAAGATATGTGTGTTCTGTGGGAGACAAGCAGTGTTGCAGTAAGCTTGATAGTATGCTACGCACATAGTGTGGTGACATAGCTCTCTGAAGAGGAACGCTGGTGACTGTTTGGTCTGCTGCAAACAAAGCTGTCTCTCACTTCCAGCTACCCATGTTCTCCAGCTCCTTCTTTTAGCTGCATTCTCTACCATGTGTGGCTGGTGGTGGCCTTCAAACTGACTCTCACTAACTAAACCTTGTGAGACTTCTCTGAGGAAGAGACAAATGATCCCATTTCACAGATGCTGCAGAGAAGCTGAGGTCCTGATTGAGTAGAAATTGTCACTCATTTAACTTAAGTGAGCAGGCAAGTGCATGAGATTTACAAGATAGAAGATATTAGGTTTTTAATCTTAAGCACACCAGGGATATGCTCTCATTATTAGACAATATTATTTCATCTCTAATGGTTGTCTGAAAGAGAACACAGTGTAAGTCGTCCTGTTGATCAAAATTCTTGAGTTGCTGTGGTAGGTAGCAGGTTATAGATTTGTTCCACGTTTTAATCTTACCATCTAAAGTCAGAGAATGTCAAAGTAAGATGTATAACAGGCCTATCTTATCACTTGTACCTCCTTGCTGACTCAGCTCTACAGCTCTATTCTTAGGCTTCTGTCTTCTAATCTTCTCTGGCTGATTATCTCTTATGTTTTAAAATGTTTCTGTTGTAGCAGCTGTAGCCAAGACTGTTTTTATTGTGGAGGTGGAAAAGTACTGCTAGTCTAATGAGTGAAAATAGATATCCGAGCAGCCACAGTGCAGGCACCTTTATTTTAAGGGGAATAACAACAGCAAAAAAGTATGGTAAAATGTAGACCTACTATCCTATACCAGTTTTGCTCTCCTGTGTAATTTTTTACTGCTTTCCCCTCTTTTGTAGGGAACTACTTAGTGAAAGCTATGTATGCCTGGGCTTTATAACTGTTCTATAAAGTCTATCTGTATTTCACATGTGTGATATTAGATCTTGGGTATAGTGCCTGATAAAACATCAAAGGAGAATCACCTTCATTGTTGTCCATTCAATCAAGTCTGTAGAATTATGTAAGTGATGAGTGATGTCTGCTTTTTGTAAGATAGGAGAAACTAGTACAGTTTTGTAACTTTGTTATGCTCAAACTTAAATAAAAAGTATCCCTGTTTAGCAGTGGCTGTTGGTGACTTTCAGGACATTCATAATTCTGTGGTTTTTTTGTTGTAGGAAAGGGACAAGTTCTACTTGACGCGCAGTGTCATATTGGAGTTACTGCAAGCACTCAAGCTAAAGTCACCCTTGCCAGACATGAATCTGCTGCTGTTGGTGCAGGTACAGGAGATTCTTATGTAATTCTCATACTGAACCTGTCTCAGCCCAACTTCAGGAGTGGGACAGAGGAAGAATAACGAAGTCCAACGTGATTGCAAAAAGTACCAGCAATGTCAGGGAAAGCAGGAACTGTTTGAATGAAAATCCAGTTATTTATGTATGCATTGTTGCATAGATTTGGGCTTCCATGTTAAAATTTAAGAAACTGAATTTGGAATCCACATCTGTGGATCCAATCTGTGCATCATTGCTACCGTATTGAGGATCATAAAATATATCTTGAGTTGGAAGGGACCCATAAGGTTCGAGTCAATTGAGCTTCATACCATGTCCTGGTGGAGCAGGTGCCCCAGGTGCTGCCTTCTCCTCATATTCTAACCTCAAGCCCAGTGTGCAGTTTTTTTGGGAAAGGGTGCTAGTTGATCATGGGCCAAAACTCAGTTTCTAGCAGTAAGCTGTTTCCGGTCCCTGAAGGCCATTCTCTTTTAATCTGTAGTTTTTCAGTAAAGAATACTTAAACAATATTTCTGTTCCTTTCATTCTGTGGAGTTAAGCTAAATTTTTAATTGGAAGATCTGAGAAAATAATACACAGACTTGTGAAAACTTCTTCTCCCTCCAAGATGGCAAGTGTGGCACAGTTTGGCACCGCAAGCCTGTCCCATAAAAACAATTTACTGAAGTTCTTCAACTGTAATCACAGATAGTGGGCTCTCATTGTTTACAATAAGCTAACAATGATATGTGTTTAGGAACTTAAAATTATAGGGGACCAGCATAACTGCACTCCATAAGGTTCAAGGAAGATGTTTATGATGTAGATTGTTCATAACGCTTCCAGCATCTGAGCTCCATTCACTCTTTCACTTCCCATTATGGGGTCAGAGCGTCATATAGCTTACTATGGCCTTATTTTCTTCTGAGTACTGGGTACATTACTCATAGTAAGTAAGTGATTGCCAGTTGACAGAGAAATAATACTGACAAATGAAATTATATAGCTGTTAGGATAACTATGAAAACAATTCTTTTGCCATCACTGTTAGGGGAAGAATTTGGGGAGGGAATGCTTGGTGTTTTTTTCTTTTGTTGGTAAAGGGTTATATTTTAAAATCCATTTTAATTTAAAAAGCAGTAATTTGCCCTTGTAAAAAAATTATTATTAATTCCAAACATCTTTTTTTTCAGTCCCAGCCAATACCATTAAATAGCTTAACAACCACCAACCTCTTTCTGTCTTAGAGATGCAGTGATGCACCTTGATACCATGTACATTGGTGTTTGGTTGACTAGAACAGACTTTTCCTGTATTACAGAATAAAGCATAATACTCCATTGTATAGCTCAGTCCTGTGGCTGCCCCAGAGGATGACCATCCCCCAGCTTAGGCAATCCTGTGTTTCTTATTTGAGAATTCAAGCATGCCATGTCAATTTTGGCAGTGGAATTTAACTGATAAACACTTGCCCTTCATATTGAGTCAAACACCTGATACACCCAGTAAGCAAAATTCTTTATCTTTACATTGTCTTTATCTCATAAAGTGATATTTGCCTGGGTTTTCCTCCTAGCACTGTTCCCATATGCTGTATTCACTTTGGGATGTATTTATACCTTACACAACAGCATCTAATGTGGATATAAATGTCTTTTATGATGTCTTTCTTTCAGAGGCTGATGAAGTGATTCATATTTCCTGCTATCCAAAGCAGCCAGCTTCTGTTTTTATGCAGTCAGTGGTAAAGAATAGGGGTTGTATTCAGACCATCTGCCATGGATGATGCCTACTGGAGGCATGATGACTACTTCTCCCATTGACTGTGCAAATTGGCAGCTCTCAGTAGTATGTGGTCTGAATCATTCAACAGCCTCTTGAATTTAAATACCATAGTAACCACTAAGCCCATCTTAAGCACCACTGTAATTTAAGAAATTTGCTAGTAAAAATGCATACATATCTGATTTTTTAAATTTTCTTTGGTGTCATTAATAGAATGAAGGGATTAGTTCATCACTTTACCACACAGAGCCACTACAATATTAATTCAAATTGTATGATTTGAATCAATAAGGCCATAGCAGAATTAATACAGCACCAAACAGAAATGGCTTTAATTTTCAGCAGTCGTGTCTCCATGGACATGTGAGCTTGTGTACAAGATTCTATACAGAGACTGCACACAGAATACAGAGATTCCATCAAAATGTTCCAGATAACAAAGGAGCTAAGAGCACTTTATTTTAATGATAGATCAGTCGTGGGCTGACTAACAAAGGAATTCCTAAAGATGTATATTTGACACCCACATTTTTCCAGATTATATAGTGCCATCAGTGTCACTGGTGACAGTAGTGCTAAGATGAGAGTTAACTTTATCCCACTTTACAAAGAATGAGAATTTTAACCACATCCCTCCAATCATTGCATAGGTGTCCTGCATAATAAAGGGTACAGAAAGTCTGTCTCCTTGATTTGTCCTAGCGAATGAAAGCCATCCTCTACATGCTGCTGTTCCATGTGTTTCCATAGGAACTGCTTCTTCACCCAGCATTTTGTTTCCCATTGCTTTTCTCCTGCTCACATTTCATCAGCACACATCTTCAGGATTTCCACTGACTTCAAATTGTATTAGTGTTTCTTTAGAATTTGCTTGTTCAGTCAGGCTCTAAGATTCAGAGTATCTGATGTGTTTTGTTTAGGTGACTCCTGTTTTGGGAGGAGCTAATGTAAATCAGTGTATATCTAGTGGTTTCACTTTATGTTTCTGTGAAGATCTGATCTGCTATTTACTGAATGGAGGGATTTAACGTGACACATAATATGTTTATAAGAGTATATACTTCAAAACACCTGATTATGAATGGAGGTATAATATATACAGATTATGATGTATAGATAATTCATTGCCATCAGCAGACATTACAATTTGGAAATTACACTGCAGCTGGATCTCAGCAGGCAATGACAGTAAGATGCATAACAACTACTTACCCATTTCTCATTCTTTTACAATGTTGGGGTATTTTTCTTTCCCTTTTCTTTTCCTTTTTTTTTTACACATGGCTGGCATGAAATCTCTTGCCAGTGACATCTTAATATATTATAGTATTTGTAGAGGTAGACAACATAAATGACAGTGAATTGGACTGGAAACAAGAACTTTTTCATTTTGAGTTTGGTTTCCCCATGTTGTAGTGAGGTGGGGATCGGTCTCTTTTCCCAAGTGATAAATGAAAGGACAAAAGAAGATGGCCTCAAGTTGCACCAGAGGAGTTTTAGGTTGGCTATTAGGAAAAATTTCTTCTTTGAAAGGATTGTCAGGCACTGGGACAGACTGCTGAGGGAAGGGATGGAGTGGAGTGGCACATAAGGATATGGTTTAGTTGTAGCCTTGGCAGAGTTAGGTTTATGGTTGGACTCTGGTCTTAATGTCCTTTCTAACCTAAATGATTCTGATTCTGTGATCCTTTTTTGAGTGCACTGCAACTTCAGGAAGGATCCCTGGAACTACCAGTCTGATGATGAGAAAAAGAAGCTAAACAAGGCCTAATTATTCATTAGAGGTTGACTTAAGTTTATCAGTTGTTTTTCGCATATAAATTAGTATCTCTTATTTAATCCAAACTCTTCTGTACAAAAGATACAGAAAGGCTATAGATATATAACCTTTTTTTATATAGCTCTCCTGCTTTTTTAGAAAGCTTACAGGAGACCTGTAGAGGTTCCTTTGGGTACCGTTTATTGTTGTTGTTTTGAAAAGAAAATGTCTGAAATAAATGCCATTTGTCTTTGGTGAGGGTTTTTTGTGACTTAGATGTTGAGTCCTGTACAATGACTGTAGCACTGCACTGAACTGTTGGGTGCTAAATATACTCAGCCAGATTTGTCATGGAATTATGGTCTCTTATTGCGGCTGATGTAGTACAAGACAAGCAAAATCTGCACAATAGTATATAACAGAAAAATCATTTGCATAGGAAAACAACATATCTGTTGTCCAGTGGACCTAGTGTCAGCATTGCTCTTTCTGAAATAGGGTGCATTAAGAGAAAATCTGTCATCTGTTTGCCTAAGTCCATTAATGGTCCCTTTTAAAAGAGAAGTGGAGAGTCATGGTTGCTGTTTGAACTAAGACTCATCTGTCTTTGCTGGATTGATATGCCCATACCCTTGGGCTTTCCTTTGCTTTCCATGTAATTATTATAGCTGTGGCACAGAAGAGCACCAGGCCATGTCTCATCTGAAGTATGGTTAGATTCCTGGTTTATTTCTATTTGTCTCATTCTGGTGTAAAATAAATTTTAACCAGAAGAAGAGTCAACTGGAGCCAGACCATCTTATGTCTGAGGATACCTAGTTAGATTATTAGTCTAAACTCAAGTATGTCTTTCTGGTATTCCAAAAGAATAGACTTTTTGTCAAGACAGGTGAACTAGTTTCCAAGTCTTGGTTGGCAGTCTGAGTTCAGATTAAATTGAGTTGAAAGGTAAAGCTTGTGGAATAAATTCTAGGTCTGTAAAGGATATTCCAAAATTTTCACAAGGAGCGGTCAGTCACTGAGAGTAGTGCTAATACACATGCATTAGCCAACCATAAATTATATTGTATGGTCAATATTTGTCTCAGTTTGTGGAAGTACCATGGTATTAATTTTCAAGAAAGAAAATTAAGGCTTAGACCTTAGTTCAGCAGTTATTTTCTGTCTGTTCTTCCTCAGAAATTTACATTGCATCACTACGGACAGAAATTGCTCAAGTGCAAATGTAGTATTGGGACAAGAAGTTGTAGGAACCAGTAAATCATCTGCAGGGTGTCCAATGCATTATT
Organism: Pachyramphus minor; assembly: GCA_013397135.1. Taxonomy (NCBI): domain Eukaryota; kingdom Metazoa; phylum Chordata; class Aves; order Passeriformes; family Tyrannidae; genus Pachyramphus; species Pachyramphus minor. The sequence continues at coordinate 146,042 of VYXB01007876.1, forward strand.
AAATCTTATAATGATTAAATAACAGTATTAGCTGTATTGTGCAGAAGTTATATGACACCATACCAGTACGTTCTCATCTTCAAAACTGTTCATGTAATTCATCAGGCTGGGCACAGAGTGGCTGGAGAGCAGCCAGGTAGAAAGGGACCTTGGAGTTTGGATCAATGGGAAGCTGAACATGAGCCAGCAGTGTGCCCAGGTGGCCAAGAAGGCCAATGGCATCCTGGCCTGTGTCAGGAACAGTGTGGCAGCAGGACCAGGGAAGTGATTCATCCCCTGTAGTCAGCACTGGTGAGGCCACACCTGGAGTTCTGTGTCCAGTTCTGGGCCCTCAGTTCAGGAAGGACATCGTGATGCTGGAGCAGGTCCAGAGAAGAGCGACCAGGCTGGTGAAGGGACTTGAGCACAATCCCTATGAGGAGAGGCTGAGGGAGCTGGGGTTGTTTAGCCTGGAGAAGAGAATGCTGAGAGGAGACCTCATCACTCTCTACAACTACCTGATAGGAAGTTGTAGCCAGGTGGGTGTTGGTCTTTTCTCCCAGGCAACCAACAGGAAGACAAGAGGGCACGGTCTCAAGCTCTCCCAGGGGAGGTGTAGGTTAGATATCAGGAGGAAGTTCTTTACAGAGAGGGTAATCAGGCACTGGAATAGGCTGCCCAGGGAGGTGGTGGATTCTCCATCCCTGGAGGTATTCAAGAACAGACTGGATGTGGCACTTAGTGCCATGGTCTAGTAACTGTAGTGGTAGTGGATCAAGGGTTGAACTTTATGATCTCAGAGGTCCATTCCAACCCATCTTATTCTATGATTCTATGATCAATGTAGAGCTTCAGTGAACATGTTATATCACAGTGAAGAGTATGGCATGGTCTGCCTTATCATTCTTTGTCATGTTTTACTCTGTAATGAATGAGGAGCATTTAATATATAGAAGGAATACCAAATATATATATATATATATTTCTTCATAAAGAAAGTCTGATTTATCATACTATGTTCTCCAAATTGCTCCTGCACACATATGTGTTAATTAAGCACATTAAAGTCAGAATTTTTTAATTAAATTTATCTCATTTATAATGATGAGTTAACTAGGTTGTTTGTAAAGAAAGAGGTCTCTAAGGGCAAATTACCATGAATAAAATCAAGAAAACATCTGAACTGATTCTAATGAAGTAATGAATAACTTAGTGTCTTCAGGTTACTCCAAAATTTTTTAAAAATAACTTGTATTTAATTTTTTCTTAGTTTGTTTGTGCAGATGCTGGAACAAAACTAGCTGAGTCAACAATCTTACATAAACAGATGATTGCCTCAATGCCTGGAGTAAGTACTGAATCAAAGTCTATTTCTTAGTTCTGTTGTTCTGTTTTTAAAAAAAAAGTCTTATTCAGCTGGTTTCCTTAAATTTAATGCTCTTTCTTTTTCATTTCTTGTCTGGTTGGCAAGATGTATTACAAGCAGAGGTTGAGATGCTTCATCCTTTTTATTAGAAAAGTTCTGAACTTGGTGTTGCTTCCCTTACTTTCACTGATAATCTTTAGTCATGTAACTACTTTAGTGGAGCCTGTGCTCAAAAAGACAAATAGAGATCTTCTGCGATTCTGTGTGGGGAACAGAACCAGCTGAAAGCCCCAAAAAATGGTAGCAGGGTGGAAAGCTACAAGCCATTACCTCCATTCTCACGAAAGGTTATTTGGTTAAAGAAGGGAGATAATGGTATGTTTCTGGCAATATGTAAGGCATGTATCTATATCCTGATGATGGGTTTAGTTTAGGAGTACTAAATTACAAGTAATCCTAGTTGCCTAGACACTGAGCATGCACCTGGTGAATATGTGAGGAAGCAGTACAGTGGGAAGTCTTCTGTTGTTGCATGACACATGACTGAGTACCCAAACAGATGGAAGAGGGTTAGCCCAGGTTTACTTCACAAGCTGAGTGAGGAAAATGTTTCTCTATATGTGTGCCAGCTTTAGGGATGATGGAATAGGATCTTTCCCATTATCTTCTGAAGTTCATAATTTTTTAAACGCCAATCTTTAATAATACCTTTCCTCCCAACAGAATAATTTAATTTATACTTGCTTTAAATAGATAGACTAACACTGGAGTTAGAAGGTGTTATAGGAGTGTGATAATTTCAGAAGAAATCATAGAAAATCAGGCTTTGAATGAAACAGTAGATGGTTGGAAAGAAGTCTTGTGCAACTGAGCATTATTTTCAGAGATCGGAGTATAATTCTGTTATTCAGTATTCTGGAACCCACGTGGAATCCTTCGTACACATAAACTGGATGGAGGATATACTGACAGGGTGACCTTATTTTGCTGGTTTTTATTCTGTCATGGAAACTGACAGGAGCAACCTTTGAAAAGCCAGAAGGTGGCACAGTTCAACACTGTGTAGATTGATACAAAAATGGAGAGTGCCCAGGTCAGTTATTTAAGTATAGAATGCTAGCAGTTTTTCAAGTTTCAGCCACTAGAACTCAATTATGGCTTAATAATTTTGTGATCAAAACTAAATCTGGTTTATTTGTATACTCAGATAGGGTAATCAGCTTCTGTGCTTCAAAGTTAATTAAGTAGGGGTCGAAGAAGAGTGGTTTTCTTCTGTAAATTCTACTGCAGTGTTTTGCCCTGAGCATATGACTTTGGATAAAGTAGTCTTTGGTGACTTCAAAAGGATATCTAATTTAATAATTTCATCGTTTAGCTTCAAACGTTAATCATTGCTTTTACTTGGCCCCTAAGCATGAGGCATTCGTAGTTCCCCTTGAATTCAGCTGGCATTATCTTCGCCTCAGACTATTAACATAGAAACAGAAGTTGATTTGATACCTAGTGGGTTGGTGGTATCATGTCCTGAAAGCCTATCTCCAGGGTTCTCTGGTTGGTTCAAAGCCTTTATTTAATCTGACAGCTTTGTTCCGTTGACTGCTTTGCACACCTTGGGCACATCTTGTACTAGCTGAAGGCCAGATTTGCATTTCTCACTATGTTCTAGGAAAAGGGTTATGAAAATTTGTACTGCAGAAATACAGCAAGCACCACATGGAGTCCTTTTGTTTTCCCTTTAAGGGTCGTTCTTGCTCTGGCACAGGTGGCCTCTCAATGCTTATACCTTTATGATCTAACTGGAGCAGTTTGTAGCTTAAGTGCCGTTAAGATGCTGTGTTTTGAATGATTTTGATTCAGGAGTATATCAGAAATACCTGTTAGTTTTGAAAAAAAAAGGGAAAAAATAATTTCAGTGATGTTCGTTTTAGTGATGTTTACACATAAAATACCTGAAGACAGTTATTTATACTGTTTTTCCATCATGATTAGTGTGACTGTAAGGGCATCAGTGCCTGTGACTAAATTTCAATTGTAGCTGATTGTTTCCATTTGCAGAAATGTTCAGCTACCTGAAAAACTGAGTTGTTAAATTCTCATTGAGTTTTTAAAACTTTGTTTCTGGACCACTGTAAATTTCAGGATGACATGAGAAGGGTATTCTTGAAAGTTTCATCAGTTAATCTTTTATTTCTGTCACAGATAAGAGTATTTTATGATGCAGAAGAAGCTTACAGACACTGGGCCATCTTATACTGTAATCAGATAAGAGGGCATATTACAGATAGAAGAAGAACATCAAAGCATACCTATTCTTAATTAAAGTAATCTAACTGAAAAGTAAAATAAAGAATTTGAGACAGGCATTGTATTCTGGTGAAGAAGAAAGAAAGACAAAAACATGAATGTTTAAAACCTGGTACTTAAACTTATTTTTGTTGTGTTTTAGTGTGGAACAGCAGCGATGGAATGCATGAGGCAGTATGTTGGGGAAGTGCTGGATTTCATTGCAGATATGCATACCTTAACCAAATTAAAGGTTGGTTCTGAACATACAGTGATTTAAAGTGTGCTTTTTTAAAAAAAAATGTATTTTCTGTAAGGAACCTGCCTGGGAGAAGTATTTGAGGATGAGTGACAATTGTTTTTTCTTTCTGTTTTAAAAAGCTGTTAGTACTGCTATAGATTAGAGACTTCTGTGGGGATCAGTAAAAAGCAGCTTATGCAGTGTTGAAATGGAGGCTGATTCAAATATCGTGAGCACACAATAAAAACGCAGGTTTGATTTTTCTGAAATGTTGATGATAACCTAATGATAAGTTTTTCTGAAATACTGATGATAAGCTAATGTCATAGCAAAGTCACAGTGAGAAGTAGTGGTGTTTGATATAACGCAGGGAAACATAAAAGTCCGTGCCTGTACAACTAAGTACGCTATTTTGGAGGAATCCTGTGTCTCTTCTATACAGAGACACTAAAAAAAGGGGGTGTCCTTTTCCTAATGGATGTTGTTTTCATTGTCAGGTTATGTCAACCCCTGTTGAGGTGGGGAAAAACCAAATGTTGTTCTTACCTCTGTACTCAAAACTGCTTTTTGGTTTATTTTCATTAGTTGGATGCTCATTGTAGCAGGATTGATAGGAAAATACTCCTGTCAACATAAAATATTTTATTTAGGAATGCATTCTACCTAGTTTTTCATTTATGTTTTGAAATTGGACAAGAAGCTTCCCAAATACGTAGTCTGGCCATGTAAAACTTCATCAGAACCCAGTGGTCTAAAATTACATGTTATTTTGATTTAGCCAAGTAATGCAGGAATCTGAAAACAAGATTAGCATAATAGGAGAGTCAAATATGACTATAATATTATGTATTGTAAAAAATAAGCTTTGTCGGCCTTGGAAAATTAAAAGGCCAGATAGATTAACCAGACTAGATAAAACTTTCTCTGTCATTCTGACATAGTTGAGAAAATATTTGTAAGCATTTATGATTTTCCAGATACTCAGAACTTTAAATAAATTCACAAAATCTAGATTCAAACTCTTGCAAGCTCATTTATTTACTTACATTATTTGGGTTTTGTTAACAGAGGTGTGACTCACTAGGAAATGAGTCCTGAGATCATCCAGTTGTACAATTTCTTACTACAAGTATATATTATCAACAGCATCTGGAGTACCAAGCTAACAAAGAATGCTATATGATTTATATGACCAGTAACAATCCCAACAGCAAAATTTTAATGTTGGTGTTCAAATTTGGAAATTTCTACTCTCTCTAGGAATTCAGTGAACAGAAACGGTTAGAACTGCTTATTCATGCCTAATATTGGCTTTTGCACGTCTGAGAATAGTTTTTTTGAAAGATGTTAATTATTTTCAGTCGTGTATTAGCAACTACTCCATTATTAAAAAGGTAAAAATGTTCATTCTCAAGATAATCACATTTCAGTGTACTGTTTATCCTTTTTATCCCTTTGGGATGACATTTTAGTTGGCAAAGTTTGGCAAGGCTTTATTTAGAAAATTCCACCATTTTTGAAGACGTATAAGGTATCTGCCTACATACCTGTCTATCCTTTTTACCTGGCTGTACAGCAAAGCCGTTAGATATTCTTGCTGGTACACAGGTTTTTTTCTCTTGAAAGAGACTTTAAATAAGTGATTTTTGAGAGGGTAAGTTTCTGGAGTCAGATACTTACCTGTTACAAAGATATTATTGGTTCACTGATTTTTATCCTGTTATAATAATTGAATAACAGATGACCTAGATTTTCTGGTGCAAAGCATATGGCTCTCCTTTTAAGCAAGCAACTGCAGTTACTGTGTGTTCTGTTATAGTCTAGAAGCAGAAGGTAATGCAGGGTTAGCTTAATAGAAATATAAAAATATTTTAAGAAGCACCAATGAAACATTTCTTAAAGCTGGCAAAGCAGGATGAAAAATAATTTTCCCAGGAATAAATATTTGTATGTTTCTTGGTAAGAGGTTGGCCCTTTTTATTTCCAGGGTTCTAAGGCATTTGTAACAGCTGAATAGTGCAATATAGTCATATTGCTGGTGAGTAAGTGAGAGCTTCTTTCTGAACGTGTAAATGGAATATTGTACAGGAAAGGCACTTCCTGCCCAGAGGATGTTTTGTTAAATGGTTAGATTCTTCCATCTTCACTTAAGCTCTCTGGATGTGCAAGCATTAGCTTGTATTTATCAGCTGTTGAGCTTTTCTGAGACAAAGGTCTCATTTTGTACAATTTATATTTTGTGTGGGCTCTTGAAAATATGACTCTCTGTGGAAAGATCTGCATCATAAAACTATCACTAATACAGCTAATACAGGGACTAATACTAATACAGGGACTGGAGAATTTTTTAAAATCTATTTCTGAGTTTTGTTTTGTAGACACAGTTAGAGATCCTGAGAAAGAATTGAAGGGAAATGAAACAGAACATGCTGCTGCTTGGAAGAACTTAGTTTTTGGATAGGAAATCAAATCTTTGTCTTGCAGAGTCACATGAAGACTTGTTCTCAACCACTGCATGAAGACACGTTTGGTGGACATCTGAAAGTTGGTTTAGCTCAGATTGCTGCTATGGAAATCACCCGGGGAAACCACAGAGACAACAAAGCTGTGATCCGATATTTGCCTTGGCTTTACCATCCTCCTTCTGCAATGCAACAAGGGTGAGGATGCTTTTCCACAGAAAGGAATACTAAAATGAGTTAGAAATCTTTGCAAAATTCTGTGTTTATTGGCAGATTCCGTAGATAAGACCCACAGTAGGGAATGGTGGCAGTGGGACATGGAAGCAGCTGGTCAGCAGCTCCCTGATTCTTAACTGAGGAGTTTGTCAATGTAATATTTAAAGTACATGCCAAAGGGACAGTGGAGGTAACTTCACTGGCTTGACTGGAGTTACCTTGGAAATTACCTTGATTCTTGTTCTGGATGCAAACAATGAAAAGCACACAAGCACTTGATCAATCCTAGAATGATAGAAAATATTCTGGGAGTTACAGAGAACACAGTGGGAAATGGCCTTTGAAATTAGAGAGTACAAATGAGTGAGAACTCTTAAGTGTAAGCCTATTGATCTGATGATAAAAATACTAACTTCATCTGGTTAGTGTTAGATGTGAGAAATGTTGCTCAAGACATGTATTTTGTCCCTTTTCACTGAGAGAAATCCTGATGTGCAGTGTTTTATCTTCTAAAAAAAGGGAGATACTGTCCCTTGTCTTACCATGACAACAAATGAGATGTTTTGAGTCTAGGCCATTTGACTATGCATTCTTGTCCCAGCTTTATCCTGGATTATCTGTCCACTAAGTTCTGTGTAGTCTAAGTCTTCCCACAAGCTGTACCAATGATCTGTGCCTCCAGCACACTGAGACTGCATCTGCCTGATGTGCATAAGGAGACTCCATATTTTGGGGAAAGCCAGAAAAGCTATTATTGTTGTAAAATCTGCTCTCTCTTGACAGGCCCAAAGAGTTCATAGAATGTGTCTCACACATTCGTTTGCTGTCCTGGCTACTTCTGGGGTCTCTGACACATAATGTTGTCTGTCCAAATTCTCCATCATCTTGCATGCCTATTCCACTGGATGCAGGCTCACAAATTGCTGACCACCTTATTGTTATTCTGATTGGGTTTCCAGAGCAATCAAAGGTAAGGGATTCTGTGTTATATGTGGAGAGATGTTGTGTATTGGCCTTATTGCAAACACTTACTTATTTTTTTGTAACAAAAGAGGAGGGGTAAAACCTTAATAAAATCTGGGATCCAGGGAAAGAAATCGCTGTAGTTTTTTTACATAGCTGCCTCTTGATGCAGAAGATTGAATTTCAAATTGAAGCTTTAGCGATGACCATCTCTGTAGCATATTTCATGGAAAATTATTTATTGTAGTTGTATAGTCGGACTGGATAATTTGTAAATAATTTTATGATCAAAATAATCGCGAACAGTGATGATACAAGCACAACTTTTCTCAAGGTGCTCAGGACAAATAGAGTTATTTCAGATTATAAGACATTTGTGACAGTAGTTTAACAGAAATGTAGCAGCAGTATTTGACATCAACAAGGTTTTTATTAGTAACAGAAGCAGAATGATCACACATTTATCTTGTATGTAAAATCCTCCTTTCTTTCCCTTCACCTAGCCAAGACATTGGTGCTTCCCATTCATGTCTTTGGCCTTTTTTTGCTCTTTCAAATATCTCTTTCCAGGTACCAGACAACCATTGTGATGTTTGGTGCAGTCATACGACCACCGAGCATGAATTCCTGTTGCACTTGCAAACTGAGAAAACATCTCTGGCCAGAAGCGTTTTTGCAGGAGTGAAGTAGTTAATGTCCAGCACTTCTGGAGGCTCAGACACTATGATATATATCGAGGATTAGCAAAAAGCCATGCTTGAGTACACAAAATGAGTTCTCTGTTAGGTTTTCAAAACCTTCTTTCCTTGACTGTTTTCTTGTGACTGTGTGCAGTCCCAGCAAAGCAGAAATGGATGGCAGATTAACAGAAACACATGTAAGATCATGTATTTTGTATGATAGCTGTCCTTTCACGTGATCAGAAGCTGAATTACTTAATCCAGCAGCACTGCCAAAATAGAGTCATATATGCCAGGCCCTCTAAGCCTTCCACAGATTGCAGTGAAATTTTCCATTAAGAAAGTCTCAGAACTAGTACTGAACACCTGTTTTGCAAAACTAACCTTCTTTTAAAGGGACTGACCTTAATGCCATACTCTTAGATTGCATGGGAGTGTGTTTGCAAATGCAGTTTTTAGTCTGAAAATATAAACCCATTTTTTAAACATCAAGAAGATGTTATCAAGTGTACTTGACGTACTGGCTCCTACTGAGAGGGAACTGAGAGGAACAGGAGGGGCAAGACTGCACAGGCTTGGGATGCATGACGGAGGAGTGCTTTGATGAAAACCACTGTGCTGTATCCCCGTACACTTACTTAAATAAACATTTTCTGTTTCTGTACAGACATCTGTTCTGCACATGTGTTCCCTCTTCCATGCATTTATATTTGCTCAGCTCTGGACAGTGTACTGCGAACAAACAGCAGTAGCTCCGACAGTCCAGAATCAGAACGAATTTAGCTTTACAGCGATCCTTACAGCCCTGGAGTTCTGGAGCCGAGTGACACCGAGCATCCTCCAGCTAATGGCACATAACAAAGTGGTGAGTCAGGTGCTGCAGACAGATTTAGTACAGATTAAACTCGGAGGGGCCTTGGCTCTGCTTCAGTGTTTCAGTGGAATACAACAGACTATGAATAACATCATAAAGTGACTTTGCTGCTTTTGAGAAATTAAAGGGATAGCTAATTAGTAGTGATTTAACCTGACAGTGGGCTTGAAACAGGATCTAGCCAGAATCTGCCTGAAACAGAATCAAGAGCTAGAGCCACTGCCTGTTGTATTAAGAGCTCCATGAATGAATCAGGTTTCATATATATTCCTGCTCTTAACTGTGATCTGTTTTTTTATCTGACTCTCCCTTAGAGCAACAATGAAGTTTTCTAGGATAATTCTGTGAATATCCACTTGATTATTTTTTACCATGTGATGGTGAAAAAATACACAACTGTTGACAATTGACTACTCATAACTCACTGGTCACTCATCAAAAATAAGCTACATAAATATCTCTTCAAACATTTTTGAATAATTAATGACTTGATGGACGTATCTCTAGAGATAAGAATTGAAAAGGAAATGTGCACTACATCCAGAAATCATCCAGACCATTTGCTTGGAAATAACTTTTAAGCATTTTTTTGTCTAAAATAGTCACTGCTGTTGGAGCAACTTTCTACAAAAAGAACCCAGAGCTGATACCATTGCTTGCCCTTGACTAATGATTCTCTGTGCCTGCAGGCTTAGGGTTAAGAGCTTGTTTCTGGGCAAGACCTACTGTGTTTCCCACTTCACAGAAAGTCATGACTGGTCAAAACTTTTTAACTGTGATATTAACTAGTAGCTCTGGCTCTGGAGAGCCTGATGTTAGCTTTGAGTGAGAAACATTCTTTATACACAGCCCAGTCCTCTAAGTGCTCTTAAGGTGCTCTTAACGTTTGGTGCTTTCAAGGTTTCTCATTCTGTGTTTGTTTGGATTGTATTTTTTCTTTTTTAAATGTAGACCTGCTATCCGTATGGAAATTATTTTATGTAATTCCCCTTTCCCCATGTGAATCATCTTCCATCCCAGGCAGGTGTGGACCTTGCCCTTTTAATTGTCATTGCGTGGGCTGCACTTGAATGTCTCTGAGCCAAGTACTATATTTGCTTGTGTCTTGTCCCTGTAAGGCAAGGACCACCTAAAGCTTTAGATGATATTTTAGCCTCTGACATCTAATGAGTTCTCTGTGGTTCACAAGCCACTTTTGGGGACAGTAGTTTATCAAGCTCCATTTGAAGAAATGGAAGTGTGCATAACATTTCTAACCAGGCACTTGTTTAGTCAGACACAAAAGCCCCTTATCAAGCCTTAGGACAAGAACATGACCTGGAAGTCCCAAGTTCCAATCCTTATTCTGAAAGTATACCATTAAGTGTCTTTAGTGCAAGTTATTAAGCTCTTTGCCTCAGCCATTGCTCTTTGAAATGTAGATAATAATACTTGTGTGTCTCACAGGGGTGTTGTGAGGTTAATTACTTAGTGTTTGTGAAGCACTTTGAAGATGAAAAGCACAACATAAAAGCTAAGTTTATTATTATTGAGGGGAATTTACATGTAGTTTAGACAGACACTGTAAATACTCACTGCTCGCTCAGGGTGTTTGTCTTGTATCTATGAATTTACGCAATATAAAACATAAAAAGCTGTCTACTACCAAATAACTGGTATTTGCATCTGTCATAAATTGCAGTACAAAATGGAAGAATTACAGACTAGCTGTCAGTTCAAAACAATAAATTCTCTTTTGATGATAAAAAAGATGGGTTTTGTGAGTATGTTAAATTTCAAAGATTCAGTAAATAAAAATACCAATTTCTGACACACAGATTGATGAGAACTACACAGCAAAATAAAAACAATTTATGATATCTGAAAAGAACAAAGCTGAAGGAAACTTGTTTTGATGTGTGATATGAATTAAAATACATCAAGCACTTGAGATATTTAACACATAGATGTTATCACATCAGGAGAAAACTAAATAAAAAATATCCCATATGTGCTCATGTAATATTTAATCTTGTATGTCAGTAGTTAGTAAATGCACATCTAGTGATTCAGTACAACTGCCCAGCAAATACAGGAAGACTGTGCTTAGAGAGTTGGCTTAGTTTACTACATTGTTATGCTGGACATTAATTTGATTTTATGCTTGATTTTTTTTTCCAAGATGGTGGAAATGGTGTGCCTGCATGTGATCAGTTTAATGGAGGCTTTACAGGAATGCAACTCTACTATCTTTGTAAAGGTAGGCATACCATAGCATGATAGTTAATGCTGTTGCCTGACTATTGTGATTTCTAAACATACTGTCCTCCACTTCCCCTCCCACTGAGAAAAAGAAAGTGGAAGAAACTGAAGTTGAATGATAATGCAGAAATAAAATGTAGTAGAGCATAATGAAAAGTAAAATCTCTGTTAAGAAGACCAAACCATAATCTCAAATTCAAGTTCTCCTGATTTTTTTAAAGCAACATCTAGTCTGCTTCCTCTTTCTGTTGTTGCAGTGGTCTTATTCCTCTAATAGACATAGCTGATGTCACTGACTTTGAGAACTTCTAGCTAGTGTCTAAATTTTCAGCCATCTTTTAATCATCATAGGTCCTTTACAGATGATCTCACTGTGCTGAGCCTCCCGTTTTTAGGTGGATAACAAAAACCTCATGCCACAGTGGTTTTCTTGTTATTTTATGTGTACTTGGGTTTTTTTGGAAATCAGTGGTCCATCTCCTACAGGTTACCACTATGTTTGCAGAATAGATTCCCAAATGAGTGGGGTAGTCTCACAAGCATAAATTGATTTTACTAGCCTTTTTTACATGTTTTCACAGTGCATTGTTCTGAAGAGAGTTTTCACATGAAATACGAGCAAATCAAGTAGTTAGGGTTAATATAGTTCTTCTGTTGCCATAAAGGAAACTTCTGACTGTTGTTTTACTCCAGTCTTTTATGATCCAGCAAGAATTGAAAATAAAGTAGCTAAAATTGAAGGTCTTTATGTCAGCTGGCATGAAAGTATTCACATTCACTGTGGAAATACAGGTTTATAGTCAGTAATGGCTTGATTCACTACAGAAATTCTGTCACTAAGGGATGTTAAAGTGATTATGGCTGTCCCTGGAAGAAGACATATGGACTTCTCTTTCAGCTGTCCAGGATGTTCAGAATTTGACAAGGATGAAGAATGGCTTTAAAGCTGTGAAAAGAGAGGCCTTTAGGGCCAAATCCCTGTCACAATTCAAATGAATGCTTTCAAGGGGGTTATATTTGAGAGTATATATCAATACTGTGCTAAATCAGGTTAAATGGACGTCGTTGTTACTACAACATCAAGCTCATAAAACTGTGAAACTCAGAGTTAAGTTGCTAAGCTTTCATGTTTAGTGGATGGAAGATGGAAGACAAGAATCTGGGTGACCAAATCCCCTTTACTCAGCCCTAAAGTGAAATTGTGAAGGAACAATATACATACATAATAGTACTATAGGATTTTTAGTTTAGGTTACTATATTTTTTTTATAACTAAGTGTAAAAGTACGAACTGTAGATCTGAAAAGTAAGTGCCATAATTTAGGGAAAGACTTACTGTATAAAGTCCTTCAAAGATTCAGCAGCACAAAGTTTACAGAGGAACCAGTGAGTGGCTTCTCTGTAATTTAAAAAAAAAAATCAAATCTGATACTGTCTCTTCTTTGGTGGAGAAGATCTGAACTTTGTTACTCCTACTTGAGAAGTCTGCAAGGATGACAGTTCTTTGGACGGTTCACTGGACAGTCTTTTCATAGCTTGTTTTATTCTGACAATTTTATCTTGCCTTTTGAAGCTTTTTATTTCTTTTATTTTAGATATAAGTGTTTCAAACAAGGTTTAGTTTTCACTGAAGGAAAGGACATAGTGTAGTGAGAGATATTTTTTTATACAGAACATTGATAACACTTTCAGAGATTCATTCAGCGAAATTAATAATTCCCAATTATTTTCTCTTGGAACAGAGCACATTAACACTGATAAATATTGACAGTTTATCATTCATATAATGATGTTTACTGCAGTGTCTTTTATTCCATCTAAGGATTCAGGTGCTGCAAGAACTTACTTTGCTAATGAAGTCATGGCATGACTCAACACACACATTTTTAATGCACCAAAATGAGAAGGTGATGCATGTCACATGGTTCCAGGCAGTTTATGGGATAGCTATCCATGATGGTTTGGTCCAGGTCCTTTTCCTGGTGACCAGCTTGTAACTAGGGAAGTGACCATGCTCCCAGTATTCCATATGGTTTTTACGTAACTCAGGGTATAAATAAGAAGGAGGGAGAAGCCTTCACTCTCTTCCCTTCCGGTGGATCCGAAGGCGCAGGTTCTCTGCTGTCGGCTCTGCCCGTGTGGAGGAGTTGAGGCCTGGTGCGGCCTTGTGGGCCTTGGGAGGTGAAGGCTGCTGGTGGGTGGTTGGCGCTATTCGGCTACCTTGAGGGAAGTAGTGAGATTTTACTTGGTTAATACTTCTTTGTGGGTTTTGAGTTTGTTTTGATTTTCCTTCTGTTTGTCCCTTTTTACCCTTTTTTTTCCCCTTTCCCTTACCCTCTCCCTTTGGGGGCGGGTAGTCCCCCTTAACTGTGTACATAGTGTATTAATTGTATATAACTGTGATANTCTACCTAGGTGGTAATTTTATTTATGACAAGTGCGGGGAAATGATGTCATAAAACAAGCAAGAAAGAGATGACATAAACATTTCATCTCTCCTTCACTGAAAGAGCTTTCTTTACACCTGAGATAAGCATTCCTTCATCTTCTCCTTGTGTTGGTGCTGTGAGATTTCCTCCTCCTGGTACATTGTCCTTTGCTATTAAATTAAACTCACACTGATAACATTGAGAGAAGTCTTGATTACTTCCTATGATCTCTGAGCCATTCCTTATATTCACAGAGGATATTTTTAGGATCTGATATTAGACTGTCTTGACCAATCTGCTGCAGAAAACAAAGTTGCTTTCCTCTGAAAACATTTCAACCATTATGTATTTAATTGTCTTACTAAGTTGTAGTGAGAGAGAGATACACACACACATTTACACGAATGCACATATACTCGCATATATATTTAATTCATTATATATTCCTCTGAGGGGAAGCATTCTGCTTTAGGAGAGTTTAAATGAAAGTGTTCAACTTTTCTCCTGTTTTTCTGGGTCAAAAGAACTGGGAAACTGGCCATCCCAGGAATAGCCATTGGTGATGGGGATCAGCTCCTTGCTGATCACATCTTTGTCTGACCATCAAATGTACCTCTGAGGAACTTGGGAGTTTACAGTAAAGAAAGGAACAGCTCACAGATCACAAGGCTGTTTGTGGAGATCCAGGAGCTCTAGGCAGCTCCAGCAGTTGTTGGAGTTTCTAGAGAACTGGGCAGGCAGCAGAGTTGGGGAGCCAGAATAGCACAGCGATCATCCTATTCTACAGCCTGGTTTCCATCAAAAATTGCTCTGGAATCAATATAATTCTGTTGAAAATAGAAACTCAAAAAAATTAACATTGTCTGACAGCGCTCTGTTCTTCCAGCTTTTCTTTCTAACTAGCATTATGTATGCTTCCTTTGTGAAGAAAAGGTGAGCTAGGAATTAGTTAACAAAACTCAAATGCTTCAATAAAAATATCCTCTTGTCTCATTTATCTGTCTGGCAGCTGTAGCACTAGAGGATTTGCTTGCTTGTGCCTGCAGCAGAATGTTCTGTTTCCCTAAATGAATCCAGACCCTGGAAGATAGAAGTGGTGCTGGAGGACAAAGATCTGTATCTAACCTTAGACCTCTCTGTAAGAGACATCGATATAAGCTAGTTTCCATAAGTGCCCTTTATAGTCAGTGGAGATAAACAGTATTTTTGGACATGATTCATCTTGATCTATTTTAGACACTTGCTTTGGGACAAGATGAACTGGATGTGAAGTGCTTCATTTTCTCAGCTGACTGTAAAAGTTGTCCAGTGAATTGGTTCAGCTGCAGTGGGGTATCCCAAGTTTTCTGCCTAGCTTCCCTCCTTGCTTGATGTACTTTTGACACCTGTCACCACTGGCTGTCTCCGTAGGAACTTTATTAGTGCTGGACATTTTCAGTGACATTTTGTTGAAGGCACTGGGGCACAGAGCATGGTTTCTCAGCATGCTTACTTGTTCCCTCCTCACCAAAGAACACACCAGCAGTCACTGGATCTTATTAAGCACTTCATTAGTGTGAGAGCCCACGGAAGGATGTACAGAGCTCACGTGTCTGCTGCATCTGGCTTCATTCCAGCTGTTTTGGCATTCATCTGTCTATAAATGCTGAGGTTTGACTATGGTGCTTCACGTGGTAGACTTAAGTAATGAGTCCTGACAGAGCTGCATATGATTCTCCAGCAAAACAGCACTGAAATTGAAACAATTATCATTCCTTGCACAAGGGAAGCAGCACTTTATCTAATGTTGTCAATAGTGATTAGGCTTAACTTGCAGCTCCCGGAAGCATAATTGGCAAATTGCAAATTTTAATGCCATTTGGAGGAACATTTTAGAACAGTAACCTCAGTGGTTAAATTAATACTGGAAAACATGGAAACTTTTGCAAGAAATACCTCTCTGTCTTCCATAAGCTTGTCATGTTACACTTACTCAGAAGTAAAACTTGCCTAAAGAGCAGCAGTCTGAAATACATACCAATCCTGTCCAATAACAAGTGACAGATTTGTATACCTCCTCACCTGCCATTCTGGGTAGTTTTTACCTGTTCTCCCAGGCCTAGAGAATATCTTACATCCTGCAGTGAAGCACTGATGTGACTAGTGCTTATAAAATGCTGGTTACCATTTAAATATATGGCCTTTTATTAGGAACTTCTGCTGCATGTTTTTTTCAGTTCCTGATGAATGCCTCACCATGCAGAATGTTTACTGTATTCACTCCAGTACGGCTCACCTGCACGTACAGAAACACCCTCACAAGGAAAATAAGAACAAGTTTTTATTCTGTACTCTTATCATTGCCTTAAAAAGGATATTAATAATTGTTACTGGTGAGTCATCAAGCTACAAACAAGAGAAGCTGGCTTTTTTGCCTCTGAGAGTTACCTTCCCAAAAAAACAGGCATCATTTAAAAATAACCACATTTTCAGATTTGTGGTTCGCACTGTGCAAATTCAAATGGCTAAATGCTTTAGATATATCCTTCTCTGTCTCACAGTAACTGGAGCATGTTTACAGTCACTTGTGTAATAACAAAATACACCTCTCTCCTTACAGCTCATACCAATGTGGTTGCCAATGATACAGTCAAACCTAAAGGTAAGTAGTTTCTAGTACCTTATTCTTTTATTCTTAGTGTTACACCTTCCTGTAAATTCTGGAAGTAAGATCACTAGATATGATCTCCAAACTGTCTCAAAATAGATCATTGCAGCATGTCCAGATGAATATCTCAAGTGTGAGCATATAGAGCATCACTGGCTGAGATACTTTCCCTATAATCAGTCCTGCTCTGCTTTTCCCCTCTGAAATGCTTTCCTGTAACCTGGTTCTGCATCAAGGCCTTTCCTCAGTATTTACTGAGATGTTGTTCCCTGATCTGTGGTTTTCTCGATGTCTTAGGCTTGAGAGTCCCCTGACAAGTCAGGATTGTGACTCTTGACTCAGTGGGCTTGGGCAAAACTGTGCCAGCTGGCCCTCTTTGTAAGAAAGAGCAAGGTGGATCATAGTGGTTTGTGGGTCAAGAAAATTCTGGTGAAGAGAATACAGTGCAGGATGTGGAAGAAAGAAATTCAACACTGGGGCAGTGTAAGAACTTTCCCTGGCCAACAACCTGTACCCGTCACAGTGCTGTATTAAAGGAAAGACACTGAATGGTTTGCGTTATTTCAACAGCACTTATCCGCTGGACTACAGCTACGCCTCCAAGCCATCCAGAGCAATGTCAACCATCACAGCCTAAGGATGTTACAGGGGTCAGGACAAATGAACAGTAGCTCATCTGTGCTCCGCAAATGGCTGCAGTGTACCCAGTTCAAAATGGCTCAAGTAGAAATTCAGTCATCAGAAGCTGCCTCTCAATTTTATCCTTTATGATTCATGTAATTTGTTGAAAATATTTTTTAGCCTAGCAATAACAGAGTTAGAGCTGTAAAAGAGCTTTTGTATAAGTCAGTATACAGAGTATATACTGTATCTATAATTTTTAGCCTAGGACAGATTGTGAAAAAGCTTATAATGGGTGAAGCTAAGAGCCTGATCCTGCTAGTTTATAATTACAATTACTCAGGATCAACAGGTTCTGAGTCTGCATTCATGAACATGTATTTGGAGGACTGGACTCAAATCTATCACATTGTACATATCTCTCTGATCATTGAAATATCTTGTTCTTAAATGTTTCTTTACATTATTTTTGAAGCTAAGACAAAAATCACTTTTCTTTAACTTCTATTTTTTTTAAAAATAGAATTGTGGGTATTCACAAACATGGAAGTGCTATGTTGCTATTTTTTTGACAATAACAAAAGAAAACTGGGTTTTTAGGAACCTTTATAGGAGTTTTTAGGGGGGATGCCTTCTTTTTTTTTTTTTTTTAAGATTCACAGCTGGCAATGCAATAAAATCTGTCACTATAAAACAGTGATGTTCTAATGAGGCTTTTTGTTGTCATCTTCTGGGAAAACAGCAGCTTGTAAGGAGAGTTGTTATGAAGTGCACTTAGAAATTAGGTTGTTAAACTGTGCCAATTCATTTGCCTTTTTTCAGTATGTTTTCCAAAACTGCCAAGTCTGATTTATTATTCTTTGAAATACTGCTTTTACTTCATTGATTCTCTGCTGCTCTTCTTTGTAGGTTTCATAGAAGCCTTTTTAATTTTGTGATTACTCTATTGTATTCTTCTGTCAATACTTGTATACAGTGCAATTAAAAATGGATATCCCAGATCTATTCTTATTGATGTCTACAGAATTTATGTTGCAGACTTCAAGAGGAGCATGATTGGACCTGAAGTTTTGCATAATGGTATTTACAAATCCCAGCATTTGCATACTGCTATATTAAACATGATGTTTAATAACAGATGGATTTTAGTATCATTAGGGGACTCAGCCAAAGCCCATTGGAATCTAAGGAGAATCAATTAACTCAGTGGATTTTACGTAAAATCTTGAAAGCATCATGGTTTACCACCTCTTGTAATAAATACTTAAATCTGTGCAATCCCAGTTGTATTTTCTGTATTTATTCTGTAATGCACTGATTAGAAGAATAACAAACATTAAGTTGTATATTAGAATGCTGTTAAATCCCTAGTCCTTATTACCATTCTTGGAATCTGCCTAAGTACATCTCAGCTTTTGTGAAAGGTCAATCTTTCCTCACTGCATTTGCTAAAATAAGAATGGCAATGTTTGGAGTATGCCATTATAATATCATTATACTTTAAAAAAAACCCAACCAAAAATAAAACTAACCTATGAAACAAAGAAAAGACAGTAAGGCATGTGCTAGGTTGCTTAAAATAGCCCCCATCTGTGTTTTTGTTAGGGAGAAATTGTTTGGCTTTCCTTCCTTCTCAGATTCACATGTTATAGGGTCTAAGCTTAAATGGCAAAGGCGGCATTCAGTACTTCAGCCTTTTCCATGTCATGTATAACCAGGTGCCTGTCCCGTTCAGCAGCAGGCCCACATTTTCTCCAGTCTTTCTTTTGTCCCCTGTGTACTTAGAGAAGCCCTTCTTTTTGATATCCCTTGCCAGCTTCAAATACTGCTGGGCTTTAGCTTTCCTGCCTTCATCCCTGGATAATTGGACAATGTCTCTACATTTCTTCCAGAATACCCATCCTTGCTTCCACCCTCTGTATGCCTTCTTTTTGTGTTTGAGTTTGGCCAGGCATTTTTTGTTTGTCCACACAGGTTTCCTGGTGTTTTTGTCTGACTTTCAACTCATTGGCATTGTCAGGAATGAGTGTTTTAGGTCAAAAAATTCCCGGCAAAGGTATCGGCAAAAGCAGGTTTAATATAAAAGTGAAAGTTGGCAAGGTCCACTCTCCTGCTTTAGTAGGTAGTTACAGCACACAGAGAAAAATCAGACTAAAATCAATAAATAATTCTAAAACTAAAATCAACCTAAAATGATCTACATGGAGGCTGGGGATGAAAAGGGATAAGGAATGAGAGACACCCTCCTGTTGAGTCACAAGGGTTCAGAGTGGACGTTCTTGCCAAAATGAGTCTGAGGCTTGAACAACAGTGTTTAGGCCTGAAGGTTTTAATGGCACTGAAACTTAACAGCACTTAATTGACAGCCCGATTTAAAAAAATTAACAGAAGATACTACAGAATTTGCTCTAAACACAGTAACTCACTTGTAGGCCTGTCTTACTTATGCACCCAACACACTCAAGAGTCTAAGACAGCAACATTCATGGTACATTTGCTATAGCACATTTGCACTCACACAGATCTAGAGTGTGTGTGCAAGGTGAAAAATTCCTCTCGAGTTCAGTGCTCATATCAGATGCCTTTGCATCTTCTCAGCAGGAGAAGGGCTGAGCTTCGAGGAGTGGGGGTATCAGCCTCAGGCTCCATCGGTAGCATCTGGTGGCAATCCTTCAATTTTAGCAAACTTGAGGGTTTGCAAGCTCTGAAAGGTATCCTGCTCAGACAGACATGGCCTAACGAGCATTTCTGAGATCATAGTTTGGCCTGAGGAGGAGCAAGGAGGGGGGTGCCCCACCACAGGCATACTCTTGAGCTTGGAGGAGGCTATTCTCAAATATTAACACTCTTTCTTGGGTCATTCTTTCATCCAGGGCATTATCCTTTGGGACTCATAGATCTCTATCTTATGTTTATTCCTCATAATAATAATGGCCAGACTTCGCGAACGAAGAACTGTGGAAAGTCTTTGTACACCTTCCAGCCTGCGCATTGGATTTATTTTAGGTGGGACACAGTGCGCGCAGAACTGAGCCCACCCTTTAATCCTAAGGTTCATCTGCCGGGGCCAAGCGAGCTTGGACAGTGGCAGCGAGGTCCTCAGGATGTAGGTGGATTGCCTTACAGGGCTAACGGGCTCCACCTGCCCGGGGAGTTTCCCCGACCGGGAATCGAACCCGGGCCTCGGCAGTTACAGTGCCGTATCCTTAACCACTAGACCACCAGGGGCTCCCTTATTCCTCATACTGTGTGCATTAACATACAGGTACTTCAGAGAGGCCGCGAGCATGCTGATTTCCTGAAAGAGTTTTGGGGTTTTTTCCACAGTGGTTCCTTGTAGGCAAAGTGTGGGTTTTGTGATCCGTTCCTGTCACCTCACTCCAAGCTCTTTGTTCGCGGAACCTGTCTGTCACTCCCTCACAGGGATGCAGTACCGAACTAATCGGTAGGCAGTTGGAACGTTTGCCTTTAGGTGAAAAGAAGCTGTGGTCTGTGTTTTCAGTGGGACTGCTTCTGTTCCTGGGCTGTGTCTTCTTCATAGTTGTGTCTTCAACACAGGTGATAACTTTGCTGGGTAACCACATAAATAGGGCCCAGGTTCCCTATTGTGGGGACTGGGGTCACCCTAGTGAAACAGGGGTGCTATTGGGCCCCTGAAAGTGGGACATGTAGGGGAGAGATTTTTGTGTTTTGATGTGCTGTGACCCAGTGAATTTAAAAGACAACTGGAAGGCAAGGAGAGGGAGGGAATATGAGGCCCTCAGGTGTCACGTGGATGAGCTCAGATGGGTACAATGGGAACTGTGGAAACTTAAAGATGAAGACATGGTTTGCAGGGAAGAGCAGAACCTGAGAAAATTTGTCTTTAATTTCTGGAAAGGAGAATCTATGATAAGGCGTCTCACTTGGTAGATAATGCATGTAGACAACATGGCATAAGTGCTTTCCCTGACTTATCAAAATCTCTGCGTCAAAGCATCTAGTGTTCAGACTGGCAAAACACAAAATTAATGCAAATATAGTGGTGGGTAGTTATTAAAATTGTACACAAGCCAAAACCAGACCTGCTGAATTGAGGTCTGTAACTAATGACTTTAAAACTTTGCAGGAATTGAGATCTGGTTTCAGCTCTGGGTTCAGAGATAAGAGCTGGTCACAGAATCTGCTTCCATGCTTGAACATAGGGTTTAGTGTGTGTCTGTCACTGATTATAATTAATACGGTTCCTAAGGAGCTGTCACGCGTAGGCAAATTAAGACTGCAAGTATGAATTGAGAAGCTGCTTTAGCAGAAAGAATACAGCCTGGAAGATGTAAGACCAATGATTAGGGGTATGTTGACTAATACTAACAAATAGCATGAGGCTTGGCCAGGTATGTGTGCTTTAACACTTAATGAAAATCTCTGAAGTGCACTCTAGGGATCTTCAGAAATACAGAAATCTGCATTAGTAGTTTTTGAAAGCACTGTAAAATATGTCTTTACTCTGCCTGAGGTCAATATACAACTCAAGTGAGTCACTCACATCAAGTCTCTGAAATAGCCTAGAGCGGCAATTCTTTATATTCTGTAGGAAGATTAGGAAGTAAATAACATTTGGTGTTCCCTGAAAATGCTACTAAGTAGCAGAGGCCAATCTTTCTGCTCTGCTACGCTCCCAACACGGCTGTGTCTCTGTGTATGTGTCACTAGGAGCAGAAATTTTTTTTTTGATCGTAGAGAACTGTCATTTAGGAAGAGCATTTAGTCCTCTGTTGAAATAAGCTGCTTAAATCAACGCCTGTTACCAGGCCTGACCTAGTAAAAGAATCAATTTACTGTGTGCTGAACTGTGAAATTTCCAACAACAAGGGGCGCTTTGGATGAACTGATGGTTAAAACCCCACACTGGCCACAGTGCATCCTACCACTGGGTTATGTAACCCGTGTCCTGGGTGCGGGGTTAATGTGTACGTGGGCATCTCACTGTGCTTTCCTCTGCCTGTCAAGAAAGCCACGGCCTGAGCTACACACAGGGCCACACAAAAAAAAGCTTTTGCAGCACATCAACCACTATCTACGTACATGCCTCATCTTGTACGTAATGTTTCTGCAACGTGTCGTTAGAGCCATGGCAGTTTGAAGGCCCTAAAAACACAGTTGGTTTTCTGGCTCTCGCTTCCATGCTATGACAGCAGTCGATGTGCTCTAGGACTGACGAACATTCTGAGATGGAAGATCTCTCTGAACTCTGGCCTGCACAGCCTCCTTTCAAGCTGGATGAAGATTACCAGAGCCCAGGGCTGTTTGTCTTTGCTAGTGTGTCCTGGAAAAGAGCTCTGCAGCCAAGAATCCTGTGCTGTTCCCCCAGCTGCAAGCAGCTCTGGGAGAGTTCTATCCACAGTTTTTCTTGTTGACTTTTTCAGCAAGGCTGAAGTCCCTATTTTTTTAACAGGATCTGAATCTTGATTGCACAACAGCCATTTAGTCAACAATGTAGGTCTTCATTTTAGCAGTCTGCCTGAAGTCAGGAAGAGGTCACAGCATTACAGTTTGTGGGGCTTGATGCAAATTTGGAAGGGCTCTGCATTTGTCATTTCTTTCATAACTCTGAATTACTTTATGCCCTTCAGCCTCTCCCTGCTGAGCACAATTTCAGCTGGAGGCTGAGCATCAAGGGTCAGCAGTGAGAATTGTAACTGGAGGGGAAGGTATCCTGGTGATCTCCAACTGAAAAGGGCTCAGGAAAAGAACTTGAATCCACTCTTGGCATTGTGCTCTCTGGGGCTTGCTGACAGGGAGTCGGGGGTCATCACTGGAAATACTTCCCGTCAGATAACGGAGGCCACATGACAATGAGGCCTGACCCACCTGGTAAGCTGCTGTGGTGCCTAAATCCTTCAGCTGGGATCTGGGGGGCTTTCAGCTATCACTGTGTGTGATTTGTGGATGATAATGTGTGCAAGGGGCAGAAGGGGGTGAAGAGCTGGCAGGGCTTGGGAAGAGTGCCTGGTTTCTTCGTTCATCATTACGAAGCATTAACATGGAAAAGCAGAACCCATGACTCAGTCACTAGAAGTCTACATCATGAATTATTTTCCAGTATTTTGCTGGATTTGATAGATACCACAGGGCTTTCTGCCAGCTGGCGAGCAGCCTTCTGTGCATTGCCCTAGGTAACCTACTCTGACACTGCATTTAACCAGCTCCACATCAAACCTGACAAGCCATGACTGTGAGCTGGGAGGCTTTGAGTTTGATAGACACGATGCAATGCTAGCTTCAGTTTTCTCAATGTTTAATTCATCAGCTGGGCAACATAACTGTTACAGCTGTTCTACTACTTTAAATCCTTTCAGAAAGGTACAATAGCACACCTGTGAAGTTTTACACACAAAATAAAAATTTTATATGTAATAGATTTTTTAGACAGGTTAGCTCTTCTGGCAGCTCCACTCCTTTCATGTCAAATTGATTGCAGTGAAGTTCTTTGCAAAAGCTTTGCTACACCTGGGAATCCTTGTCATGCAGGAAAAGTGTCAGTAAAACAGGATATAAAGGACTATCACTGAAACAAATAAATTATTTATTAAAACTGTCACCTATTTTGCACTTGTGAGGAAATCCTGTGTACATGGTATTCAGTAATGATATCCAAAGAAAGTACAAACTGCCAGACATGTAGTAAAATCTACAGAGAGGTACAGTAGAGAAAATTGATCTGTAGAAATTCTTTACAGAGAGAGTGGTCAGGCATTGGAATGGCCTGCCCAGGGAGGTGGTGGCTTCACCATCCCTGGAGTTTTTAAACTAAGATTGGACATGGCACTGAGTGCCATGATCTAGTAAACAGATTGTAGTTGGACCAAGGGTTGGACTTGATGAATTCTGAGGTCTTTTCCAACCCAATCGATTCTATGATTCTATGATTTTATGATTTATACCTATTACAGATCACACCCCATATTTATAGCTGAGAAGGAGCAAGGATTGATACGGTGAAGCAACTGAGCACTGCAGCAATATGTGTTTCAGGTGTTACTTGATTCCAGGGAGGTGTCAGATTAAACTGCTAAACTGATGCAGCCATGATCTGATCTTCCTCCAGATACATTTGTTCAACACCAGGCTTTGCTATCATTTTAGAATCAAGTCAACAATGGAGGTTTTCTTCTTTGTCACATGTGTGTGGCCCATCTGTTCTCCTGTTTGTTCTGATCACATGCAGAGTTCAGCATCTTCCTAAATCATTTATGTGCTCCAGGAGCTGCAGCTCAACTATTGCTTAGGAGATCCTGTTAACTGTACCTGACCAAAGCATTTTTCAAGTCTTTCAGTAACATATAAAATCATATTATTGGTATTTTCCTCTGTGTGATCACCACCCTTAAAATACCAATCTGGCTCAAATGTCATCTGCTGTAAGTGTGTGTCACTGAGTAACAATAGCCCAGACATGTTTTCAAGCTTTCCCAGGAAAAGTGTTAGAGGACTATATTGTTTTCCCAACTGATTTTGTTAAGCCAGCTTTATTTCTTTTTTCTTGCACCAGACCCTACATCAGTCCCAACAACATTAATGCCTGGATCCCAGTCAGAACTTTCTCAGTCTGTCTCTAATGATTATTTAAGATCCGCTAAGAGTTGTCAGGGTGAGAAAAGCTGTACAAGCCAGGAAGAAAATATGCTTCCTACTGATTTTATGAAATTTAAACTTATCCATCCCCATCATTTACAGTTAAAAACTTCCATGTACAGATTGCCTTCTTCAGAACTTTTTCAGTAGCAATATTTATCTATGTTTCATTGTAGTTATGTTAATATTTTCTAACATTTCTGTCAAAATGAATTGCAGCTGATTCACCTAATGTGTACTAATTTGCAAATTAATTCTATTAACTGAATTAGGCTTAACTGATCTGCATTGTCCAATTATTTATCTGACTCACCCATCCACAGACAGGAGCAGTCGCCTCAATGGGCTATTGTTCTGTTCCTTTTGAATTATAAAGCAGCTGCTAGTTTTCCCCAGCTGTGAGGCTGAGATGAAACATTAGGGCTGCTGAAGATGCTTCACTTCAAATGAGAGTATTAAATATAGGGAATTTAATGTTGCCTCAAGTGTCACAAAACAGTGCAGAATGACATGGCTTGGAATCCACAGCAGCATTTCAAGGGTCTACTTGGTCCCACCCTGAGAGTCTTTTCCTGTGTACTGTGACGTCTCTCCTGGGATTCATAGTGACTGTCACAGTTCTACTTAGGATCTGTAGAGGAGAGCAGGAAAAAGAACCAGTCCCCCTTATGGCTTCCATTGACCAGCCCAAAGTGTGATGTAATGCTATTCCCTCACCATTCAGCAAAACAAGAATGGTTTTGGTGAGTCTTTGATCTCCCATATCTCTTCATGAACGCACAGAACATGGTCTGTAGAGATCTGAAGAACCAAGGAAGAGCTGTTCCTGCCCTGTTCCAGGTGTGAGTAGGAGAGGCCACAATAAGATGCTTTGGGATGGGCATATAGACCTGTGCCAGTCTGAGGTTTTCCTGACCAACTTTTCCAGCTGAGAAACCTGGATCTTAAATTTTACCCAGAGGTTAATTTTCAGGTAAGTGATAGCAGCTTGGGGCATTTAAAATGCAACTCACTTTCCTAGTAAAGGATAGTTCCAGAGATCAGGAAATGAAGCTCAGATGTTGGGACATTCACATCCTTTGCAGATAATTTTACTGTTTGACATGAGGCAGCTATTTTGGCTGGTACCTAGAGCAGAGGGAAACATAGAAGGCACCTCAAATACATCTGGTTTGGGTTGAGCTTAGAGCTAAAGCTAAGAGGGCCTTTGTCATAATTCCAGTGCAAAAAGAACAGCTGATCGTATAATCACAGACAACATGAAGGATCCTGGCATCATCAAATAAAAAAACTTAGATGTGATTTAGCTTATTATCTCTAAGCCAACAGCATCTTGCCTGAGCTGTCACATGATTCTGAAGTGGACCCAAATCTTATATGCCCTCCTTAGTCTACTCATTTTAAGTTCTGTAAAATATTAATTCTCAGTCCTGCTTTGATATGAAAAGCTGAAAGTACCAGTGAAGTGTATTGATTTTTAAAAGTGAAAATTGAGTCTCGAGGGAGTCTGGCTAGCTCAGAGGATTGTGTAATACACTGGTGAGTCTGACATCCATTGCTATCTTCAGAAGAGAATGGTAGCTTATGGTTGTGGAGTGCTTGCTGCTTAGGTTTTGTTTTTAGAGGGTGTTCTGTTGCTGAAAATCTCTCTTTAAGAGCCTTAATAGAGATAGATAGCAATTTAAGAACTACATAAAGGAAAACACATTTTCATTATTGAGAGGATTGGTTTATAAATTTCAAGATAAAAAGGGTATTTCTAATTCAATGTCTGCTCTGCCTTACTATACTTAAGCAACATGAACATAGCTCAGAAAAACTGCAAGAGTGATCCCCAAAGTGTGTCTGTAAATACCATACTTTTTGTGCTCTGAATACTGCAGAAGCAGTTAAGCTTCTCAGAACAACTTTTTAATTAAAGCAACAAAATGTACCACTCACCACAGAACTGAAGTGGCCTCCTCTTTGCCTTCTAAATAGTAATTATGATTTCAACTCCTTTATCGCCACTTCTACTAAGCAAGAATCAAAAAGCAATCAAGTCTGAAGGACTGTAGGAATCTCAGATTAATACAATCAGCCCAACAGTAGGGAGACTTCTTCTTCTGGTATAAAAATAGCAAATAGCAATGCCAAGTAGGTCCTTTTTTTTTAATTTTTTTAAATTTTTTTTTTATTGCCACTGGCTTCACACCATTAAATGCTTTGAAAGAAAGGTACAGTAACTGCAGCTATGATAGTTAAACTTTAGATAAATGTACCTGTCAGAATATAAATGAAATCCTATATCACTTTGCTCATTTTGTTTTGTTTTCCCCATCCTAAATAAAATTACAGAGAATTAAATTTTTGAAGCATGACCATTGCACAGAGAATTGTTCAGCTAAGAGCTGGCCACCTGCAAGAGGTTCTCTCCTCCCTCCCCTTAAGCTTGTTATTTATTGTCTCTGTTACTAATTAGGTTTGCTGACTTAAACTTAGTTTGCAGATGATGGATTTTAAAGAATATTGTAAGGGACAGGAAATCAAGGTCAATGTCTAAAACTGGCAGAGTAGTTACCTTCAGAGGGCTCATGCTCTGTGATAGCCTGGGAAGGAAGAGGCTGTGAGCTGAGCTGACACTCTTGTCAATGTTTTTTTGTTGTTGTGGGGGTTTTTTTCACCCTTAAACCACAGCATGCAGCAAACAGCACTGCTGGTAGTGACACCATAGTTATGAAAGTTAAAAGCCTTACTCATTAAAAACAGCACCTGGTATGTGTGAAGGGCTTACTAGGCATCTGCAAAATGCTTCCAGGGTGGAAAACCAATACATTTTCTTGCAATCTAAGGCCAAACGGACAAGGAGTAAAAGAGAGAGGGAAGCACTATAAGCATTTTGAATAAACATTGACTGCTTTATTTATGACTGCAAATTCAGACAGGAGCTTTTCAGAGCTGAAGGGAGAAGAATCATAATTGGATCCATGGCTAATTCTGCAGCAGTGAGGTGCAGTTGCAGTCTAATCTTCCATAGGTATAAAATGGAAAATTCCATTTCGGTTCATTTCTGGTGCTAAATCTACTTTAAATCTCTCTTTTCTCCTCCATTAGGCCTAATGACTTCATTACAGTCTCTTGTGATATAAGGCACTGCTTGGAGCAAATAGGGTGATTGGAGTATGGTCCTCCATTGGTCTCATGGTTCAGGGAGCAGAGTTTCACCTTTTGGCCTATGGGGGCTAGAGACCATAAGAGGAGTATTCTCTGAGAATGAGCCCAGGGTGAAAAAGCACGAACCATTTTAGACTAAGTGTTCTTTGGCTGAGTCTCATTTCTCCGAGAGATCTGAGTGGTTTGTTCAGACAGACTGGAATTTCCTTCCCTGACTGATGTGGTGGTGTCAGAATTCTTCTGAAGTCCATTCAATTTTCCTTGACTTCTAGGTTACTTTCTTTTTAACATGGCAAACCTAGGCTTTAACTTGTGATCAGCCAGGAATTGATCAGGCAGTTGGACTAGATGATCATTATAGGCCCTTTCCAAGAGATATGTTCTATTCTATTCTATTCTGTTGTATATATCTGGGGTGTCATGTCCAAGGTTGGGAATTTGTGATGATGCCTTTGTCACTGGAGGCTCTTCTTTCAGCATCAGCTGCAATCACAAAGATGTACAGATTGTCGGCTAGATCTGCAAAGGCTTATGTAAGAATTCTTCCTATGAAATGCAGGTGGCTGGGACTACAGCCTTGAGATCTTCCTAAGAAATCTAATAAGTTGTAATTGTTATGACTCATTCATACACAAAGCTATAGCCAGGATGACAATCTGAAACAAATTTAGAATCACCATTCAGCTGGTTTACAGAATATTCCAGTAATTCATGCATTACTGACAGAAAACTCCAGTATTTCAGGTTGTTATTTTTCCATACTTGCTTGTGATATCTTGATATTTATATATGCAAAGTCTTATTTTTTCACACTGTGAGTAAGTGGAGGGAATCACTAATTTCAATCAGTCTTACATCAGTAATAATTCAGCTCTCCCCAGCAGGTTGATTAGGTTCGCTGGATAAGACAGCTGTAGGATGTGCTGTGACAGGAGAGAATGACTGTTTGCTGAAACACTGCTGTCCATGGAGGTGGTTCATTTGGGAAATGCCAGCAGTGGGTGAGATGGAAAGAATGTGTTTGAAAGCTTAGACGCTAATGATGGGATAGGCTGCTTCCTACAAGAGAAAGCAGAGGACTTGGAGTAATAGTTGCTGGTTTTGTTCCAAGTCATTGCTCTTTATTGGATTAGCCAAGCTAAAATCCCCTCTAAATTAATGCTTAGGAACAAAACATATGTAATAAAAGAAATAATATTTATGTAATTAAATTTATTTGTCCCCAAATTATCTGATCTCCTTTACTGTCACAGGGTCATATTCTAAAATGTGCATGCTTTGATACTACATTCAATTCCAGCATACACAGATTGAAGTTGTCACTGAAGTACTGATACAACCATTTTATGCTTTTGTGGGGCAAACTGAATCAGAGACTTGTGTAGATCTACTCGGTAATACACAAATAGGGAAAAAAAAATGTTTAATGTATGGTATTCATTGAGATACAGTGATTACCTTGACTTGAGTAATTGTCAGCAGTCAAATGATCTGCACAGTAGTGCCCTGGGACTGGACATGAAGAAGAGAGGTCTGACTTCCATCTTCTTGGTCCCAGAGTGGCACCAGTCTTAGACAACTCATCTGTGTCCCAGTTCCTTCATCATATTGCAAGGGAGGTAAGACTAACCTCCCTCAGAGCAATCTTATGAAAATTAGGTTTATATTTGTAAAGCCCTCTGAGAAATATCAAAGGAACTTGCCCATCCCCAGTGTCTCTGTGTAAAGATCTCTGCACAAATGATGGTTCAAAAGGAATTTGAAGGCCACAAGAGATAGAGTTCTGAAGTAGCCATGGGGTCTCAATGGGTCAGTGGAAGAAATTTCACATGGACCTGTAAGCAAAACAAATAAAGCCAAACCAAATATTTGTTCGGCAGTTCTTGGTAAATTCCAGTACTCCTAGAGGGGAAATTACCCACTCAACAAGCATTTCAGATGAATCTTTTCTGGATGTGATACCTGACTTGGAGGGCATATCAAAGTTAAATTAAGAAGTAGATTAGCTCACATATTGGATGGGGCAGAAAGAATTTAATTTATTCAACCTTTAGAGGTTGCATCGTGCTTTGAAATTTAGAAGTGAACTTATAGTCTGGATTGAACCTGCCTGTACTTCATGCCAGAAAGACTGATTATAGCCTAAGAAGGGCAATTTGATGTGTTTTCATAACAGTATTTTGTTAACGCTAGTAGGCAGCCAAATGCCAAACAGAAGATTAATTGAAGCAACAGTCAGGGAAGAGCTGAAGTTCAGCTGGGAAGTCCTTAATGAGCAAAATACAAATTGTGCATCATTGTCAGTGACCCATAAACATTTCTGAGAAATATTTCTTCCTGTTAAGAAGCAAAGAGATGTTCTTAAATTTAAAAAATGTGGGACATTGGGAAAGAAAGGTCTTAGTAATAAAGAGGCAGAAGGAGGAAGAGATGAGCAATAGCATTACAGACTGTGGAATGGTTTGTATTTTCTCTAGAAAGACGGCTTTTAGTTCTCTGAGCATCTGATGACTTTGGTGCTTTGTATTACTAAAGTTCTGGACCCCGAGCTACCAATGGTCATATATCACACAGTACACATCTGATCCCTTTAGGGGAATTTGTGTGCCTGAAGCAGCTCCTTGGTATATGTAGGACATCTGCCTGTGATGCAAGAGGGGTATGTTAAATTGTTGCTTCTGCATGAGGGAGTTGCAGCCAATCTTCTCCCTGAAGAGTGGTGTGTGCAGTCTCACTAATAGGGCACGATTTGCCGACAGGGGAAACTTCTGCTAAAAATCCAAACTTCTTCACTCCTTCAAAGATTTGAAACGTAGTCACCCAATAGCCCAAAAAACCAAAAAAGATGGAACCTTCCAAATACCAGAGCAAAATCCAGTACTACCCTTTTACAGTCAGGGGCAATGATAACTCAGCTTTGGGTTGGACAATGGAGTGGGTTCAGAGTAGGATGGATGACAGAATCTGGCCCATAAAGGCAATCCCATCTGCATTTTTTTCTCCAGACATGTAAATAAGTTGGGGATTTTTTTGGGAAAAAAATATCGCTGCCTTTGGAAAAAAGTAAATGTTTTATTTTTCTTAGTTTTGGTGAGGTGTTTTAGCTAAGGATAAAGGCTTCCATCAAATTCTGATCCTGCAGAAAATATTTTCTCCTCAAATCCAATTTCTACTCTTTTCTTCGGCATAGCAACCTCAGGCCTTACATGGCAGAGGAGTAACATTTATTAAGCTTCAGTGGCAGGAACTGATGAGCTTAGCAAAGATGTCACAGGATGCCTTGCTTGCAGGCATGTGTGTAGAGCAACAATTCAGAGACAATCACTTAAAGTCTAAAACAGGCAACTTCTTGATCAATGAAAAAGCACACTCAGAAAATTAAATTGCGAAAAGTCAATCTTGGTCGTTCATTTTCTAGAGAATGTGATGGAGTGGGAAAAGCAATAGAAAACAAGCTCTCTGAACTCAGAAAGCCTGCTGCCTGCTGTGCTCCAGATTTCCTGCTAAATCCCCTCTGTTCCAGCCCCAGGAGGTGTGCGAGTCTGTGTTGGAACAATTTAATTACCCATCCCAGAAACATTGCTGGAGACATTGTGCACTTCACCTTGGGGAAGCTCGGGGTGGATGCAAGCAGTTTCCTCTCCTGATCCTGACAGAGAGGCTAAAGAGTCCCTACGTAACACCCACTTTTCCTGCCGTGATTGGAAGAATGTATAAGCTTTTAAACTCAGAAGCTTCCCTGGGGGAGGGAAGGAGCAGAAACATACTGAAGAGACAGCAAAACCCTTTGAAGTCTGGCATGGTGGTGGTGACAGAGATGGAGACAGTGGCATTTCACTGCAGTGTGCTGTCATGTCTGCTCCTCAGCTTTCTCCTCCCTCTTTATGAAACAGCAGTCTGTGTGTCTGTGTTTGTTATGGGCTGGCCTCACTTGTCTGCTTGCTGCAACACTAAGGTACCTCTCTATACTGTGCACCCAGAGCACCGACATGTCATCAGTATCGTAACACACCAGGCTCCTGGGAGACTGTGGAATGCATTTTGGGAAGCTGTGGAAGCTGATGAAGACAAGCAAGCATATGTATATCTGCAGCAATCCTTGTGCTTGATGTTTTTAGAGGAGGCTTTCCACAACCAGAACTGACTGGCCACCACTGGTCTAGCTTATGGGCTTCAGTACCTGGATGATTCCTGGAGGTATCTTCCTTGGTGCAGAGTTAGCATTTGTGAAAACCGTATTTAAACACCTAATTCATTTTATTGAAACACGCAGCTCATTTTAGCTCTACTTGCATACAGTACAGCTGCCATGGTGGGGCATGGGGAGATGCAATGTTTTCCACTTTCCTGGCAGATAAAGCAGTTGCTTTGCTGATTTGATTTACACAGAGGTTTGACTCTGGCTCTTACCTTTAGGATGTGGCTGTCTTTGGGTTTCTTGGTTTTCTTCCTTTTCTTTCGTCTCTCCCCTTTTTGTGCAATATTGGTCAGACAGGCCAGTGATGATGACTTCCTTTCACTCTGGTCAGTACCCTCACCCCAGGCTGTAAAGCTGGAGTCTCCCTGCATGTTCTGGTCAGATCGAGTCAGAAAAAACAACCAGTCTTCGATTTCTGGTGAGTTTTAGCCCTCAGTTCAGTTGGATGGAGTCTTGAGTGTGTCCAGAAGAGATCTACTCTGGTGGGGGTGTTGCAGCAGCATGTGAATTTAAGGTCCCGTGAAGCCAGGCAGCAGCTGAAGAGGCACTTGAAAGCCCTGCCTTTAGATTGCTCCATCAGATGTCTGCTGGGGATCTGGCTTTGATTGTTTTGTCCATGTCTCCAGAGAAGTACATGACAGAATGAGGATTTACATAAAAGTGTCTGTCTGCCTTTTTTTTTTAAAATAAATCTTAAAAGGAAACTTATTTTGGACTGAAACTAATTTTGATGGAGAAACAAAGGAAGTTGTTTACAAAGTCTGGGTCATTGGTTCACAAGAGAAGAGAAATAGAATTTATGTAATAGGTCACATCGGTCACCGTGTTCAAAATTTCACATTGTGATTGGTTAGACGAAAATTTTATCAACAAACTGTTTGCAGAAGAATGTTCCTATATAGGGCCTTGTTTGGATTAGAAATAATGAGAAGTCTTCTTGCATGAAGAATTAAAGATCCTAAATGAAGAAACAATGTCAGATCAGAACATCAGCTGCTCAAGTAATTAGCTTAATGGTTTTGGCTCTCTCTAGAGTAGAAGTGGTTCTGCATCAGTTTTTCTGTTTTTTTTTTTTTTTTGATGTTTGTTTTGCTGTTGTTTTTTGTTTTTTAATTCCGTATATGAGCATTGTTAATTTTAATCTGATTTTTCTGACCCTGTATTGTCCGAATACCTCAAAATCTCTAAAGAACATTTTCACATACCACAAACAGCGAAGCCCTGCTGACATTAAACTGTAAGACGCAGTTTTAGTTTTCTGTCTGTTGGGACAGAGGAAGCTTAAAAGGCTTTGCCAATTTTCCTGGATATATTCACATTTTGACCTTTCTCTGCTATGAAACTCATAAATATAGCAAAATCGGGTTTCACATCTTCAGGGTAGATAAATTTCTGATTGAAATGCTGCTCTGAGGCATGTTCTTTTTTGTTTTATGAACTTTCTCCCCCAGCTAGAAAGGAAAACAGAACCCTTCCTGTCCTAACTGATTTGGACAAGCAAACTAAGAGGGTCTGCAGGTGTTTGAAGTGGTTACAAGAAAATGCCAGCATATACAACCTCTTTAACTTTGGGAAAGTTAGAGAAAGATGCACTGCCTTTGAACTGCTTTCTCCATTTAAAGTGAAATGCATTTCTTTCAAAAGTTAAAAATGCCAAGGAAAAAAAGCAGCAAGAAAAAGCAGTAATTTCCATCAATGACAGTGACAGAATAAGCATTGTTGTGGCTCAGAGTGTGTCTGTCACTAAAGGTGGTGACTGGGGGTAGAGGACCATGCTGCACAGTCAACCTCTGTACACAGGAGCAGCTTCAGTGACCCTTGCTGAGTCCTCCCCAATTCACTGGATGTTATAGGCATCCCCAAAACTGTGGGCTTTTTGGGCTATTCCATATAAGGTTTTTTGTGCAGGTCACTGCATCTCACAATTTTCCCATTTTAAAATAGGAATAAAATTTCTCAATTTATCTTTGATTTTTCTATCTCTTCAGTTATTTGGAGATAGAATATCTCTTGTTATATGGGTCCAGCATAACTGGACCTCTCTCATGATATGTCCATCTGCAATGAGGCATAGTTGGATGGAAATTCACTCTTGGAACAAAAAGAGAATAATTATTCTTCTATGATGAACAGATCTTCTGTTTCAACAGACAAATCAGAAAATTGGTACTGACACTTATTAAGTCCTTTTTCCCATCTTTGACTCAAAACAAAGACATGTTCCGTATTATTAGTATTACTGCTACTGTTATTATTAAATAATTTCAATATTATTATATTAGATTCACATATCCTAACACCCATATCTGTTTTAAGTGAAACATATTCTTGAAAAACACTGTTATTTTTTATCTCTTGCCAAGGTCTCTATACATTGTAAAAGCATACCTTGTCCTAAGTAGCATAGCTAGAGCCCCTAGGAGAAGGCATCTGAAATGCTGTTTGCATTTTTGGCTGCATTTATAGGAATACATTTCTGAGAGGCCCTTCTATAATCTGTGAAATCATAGGAAGCCAGAGCATAACGGAAATATACAGCTTCATCTTTCTTATGAGGGTTTTTTATAACCTGTCCTTTAAAAGAAATAAATGATCTTCAAAAATCCATGTCAAATAAGTATGTCACCTAAAAAGCTCTGTATTGCTTGACTAGTTTGCTGCAGGATAGCTTTGTATAATTCCTTGAATAAAATAAATGTTATGAGCTTTCTCCTTCTGTGTAATTATATGTTATCATGCTTAGCTAACTTAACCCTGGCATATGCTGACCATGGCAAGATTTCATGGGCAGTACAGAGCTGAAGATAAGATTTAACATGACCATATCACAGGTTTAGGATATCTTGACTACCTTTTGCTCCTGACCATCAAGGTAAATGCATTAAAGCAAAACTCCCTGAATGTGTGACGCAGGCCCCATTAAACAGATTGTAAATGTTCTTCTAACCGGTTATCAAACAACAAATATTAAGACAACAAGTAGTCAGGTGATGTCAGAAGAGCAAAAAAAAAAAGAACCAAGCAATGAAACACAATGGAGCAGATGAAAACAGCAGGGCAGTACGTCTAGTACTGCAGTGTGGAGATCCCCCTATTTAAAGAACATTAATCAGGCAGCGATTGATTTTAAGGAGAGGCTGGATACTGTGGATAAAGGATCATTATTATAATAATGCAGATAAACTGGCGCCCTGGAACCTGTCTGGAAAAGTGTTCTGTATTTGCCCAAATAATGGAGATAAGGTAATGAAAAGCTCTGGGGTACTGGGAGCCATCCTTGGGCTCCAGGCAGAAAGTAACAGGGCTGTGCCAGTGGTGCCATAGCCACATGGATGGGGAGAGGGGGAATAGTGCAGATACTAGCTCACAACAGGAGAACTTTTTTCCTGACAGTTTGGTGAAGGGAGAAAAAAGGATCTTTGCTTTCAATAAAACTGAAGATTCTTTGCTCCAGTGGGAGGTGACTTTTTACAAGGTGAAAATCTCAGCTCATATCTATGACCGGAGCAGATTTATGGCAGTTGCTCTATTTTGCATGAAGTAGCACAATTCTATGGGAGGTTCAGATTGCAGCATGCAATCATTAGTGGGGCAAGACTGTAGTATTTCTGTTCTTGGGTGACAGAAATTGATGTTATCCATAAGTTGGGTTTTTTTATCCACATAAAAAATGTAAAGTGGAAAAAAAAGCCACCCATGAAAACAGGATCAACTAATGAATAATTAAAACATTGAACAAAAGAGAAAAGGGAAAATAGAAGAGAGAAAAATTTTGAAGTGTGATATCAGTTCTATTGCCTCCATCATTTGAACTTAGTGACTGGGAGACAGGATCAGATAAATGACCTTTTTGCCTAGTTTATCCTTTCCTACAGCACCCATTGCCAGTAAACTCTAGTGTACTTGTCCCCATTAGGAACCTGAAGAGGCTCTGTCTGAGGAGTCACATTTGCTTTCAGGGAGGTGGTGGGTGCATATGCAAATAATTACTGATGGTTCCCCAGGGCACTGGAAAAAAATTCTTCTGACTCCAGCAAATGCTCTTTGTGGACCTTGCATTGATGTTCCCGAATTAGTTGCCTAAATTCACCTCAGCTGTGAGACTATATTTACTGATGCTGGCTAAGAGAGAGCAGTCATACTCTCTGAGACCCATGAGAGCTAATGCAAACTCAGCATTTACCTGTTACCTCTTTCACCCACATTATCCAGGAGAAATGGAAGCTTTGATGTTTCACAGATTTAACAGAATATTCTAAGTTGGGTCTTTTCCTTTGTTCAAAGCTTTAAATTGCAAGGTGAATCCAGAAAACATTGATCCCTAGAAAAAAACCAAATAAACAAACTACAGTCCTCTGTGAGATGAGATCCAGGTAGGGAATGAGGAAAGAAGAAACAAATGCTTGTATGAGCTGCAGTGCTGTATCTGGAGATGAGCATCTGGGTACCTGCAGTCCATCAGAGCCTGACATCCTCCACAGGCTCTTCTGCCACCAGGAAAGTGTGAGAGAGTCTGTCTCTACAGCCTTGCACAGGCATCCTCAGCCTACGACAGGTCATGTGGAAAAGCTCCTACCACAATCCCTAATTCTATAAATTCAGTTTCCATACAGCTTGTGATGCCCCCCTGAGCCCCTGCTGGTTTGTGGATGCAGGTGGGGTGCATCAGGGTGAACTTATATTTATCACAGCTGAGAAGGGTTTTAAATTTGGCCTGAAAATGTGGCTCTTAGCTGAAAATCTGTCTTTTTGCTGAGTTATTTTGGATCACAGAGATGAAGAACTAGGAAAAAATAACACCTATGTTTACCAGAATAATTTCAGATTGTGTTTTCAAGGACTCAGTAGCCTGTTTCATATATCTTAGCAGTAAGATTGATTCCCTTAAAGTTGCATCAAGAATGCACAGACTGACCTTTCAATATCAATCAGGAGAGGAGGACATGATCTGCACCAGGGGCTTTATCAAAATGTGACAACTTTTGCCTCCAGTGCTTTTCCAGAGCTATGATTTTCTCTGAGAATGGCTTCATACAGCTCATGGGGCCATCAGACTGAGTGGTGAGGATGGGATGCTCATTGCTCAGCCCTGTTGAGTCAAATAGATGATTAAAAAAATATAGGCATCCAGTGGGAAAATCACATTTAATTAGAAGAGAATAAAATGAACATGCAGAATAAAAAGAGATCAGAGCTGTCACAGAAAGGAAGTTGAATTAATCCATCGGAGAATTCTCTGAATAATGAGTATTATTAATAATGCTGAGCACTTACGTAGCATTTTTTGGGTCAAGTTCACTGCTATGAATCATCACAACAAATGTTGAATGCAGGTTATTCTTCAGTATCCAAATGTCAGGTCTAACGTATATTAGTTTTAGTTATCACCATCATATGATGAAGGGATGAATTCTGTCTTTGTTATTGAAGGGTTTTCTCCACCTGTCCTGCAAATAAGAATCTCAGTACTTGTGTATCACCTCAGTCTGTCACCTGACATATTAAGTATGGAATAAAATATGGAACAGAATATGGAATAACTGTTTTTGTCTTCAGTGTAATTTTAAAATATGTTCCTTTATGCAAGAGGAAATTTTGGATAAATCTTTTCAACAAACATAAGCTTATCTACTTCAGGCCCCAGAACTCTGTAAGAAACAGCACTTGCTTTGGTCTGGAAAGCCTGAACACAAACCCACCAGCAGCCAAGGTCCTATACCAACCCAGTCCATGGGAGTCAAGCCACAGATATCAGTACACTTATTGCACCACTCTATAAAAACATTATCCACACGACTCCATTCCTCCTCCTCAGTTCTTCAGGTCTGGCAGTTTCAGCAGATCCTTAATCATCAGCAGCCAGGATCATCCACTGGGCACCTTTGATAGTTAGGATCTCCTTCTCTAACCTAACATCAAGGGTTTGCAGCCTCAGCTGGTGATCTGTCTCATTTATACACATTGTTTACAGGCCATTGTCTTAATTCAGTTACAGTTGAAAATTAATACAGGTCAAAGCACGATTTGACATTATGATTGTTTTTCAGGTACACTGTAGAGAATGATGCATAGTCTGACTGAGAGAAACTGTCCTGAAGCAGATCTCACCCTATATAGACGAGTTGTTTGGGTAACCAGAAGGGCAGTTATCAGGTTTGAAAACCAATCATGAATTAGATATTTTAAAAAAATCTGTTCATGCTATGAATTACATCAACAGGAACATTCCTAGAATAAAGGCGTGTTTTCCTGGAGTAACTGGGCTTGAGGGTTTGAAATGTTTGGGAAAGGTGGGTTCGTAGCTAGTATATTTTAGATTCCCTTTTTTTTTTTTTTCCCCTTTTTTTTTTCCTTCTTTCTGATGGCTAAATGTAAGTCAAGGCATAAAATCCCTGAAAACCCCAAACCAAACTCAGTGGTCATTGTTTTTAAGCTTTCCTAAGCTGACAGAGTGTCGTGTTGTTTTCAGCTGCTTGGTTCCCTTGGAGAAAGGGCACGTCTGTGCAATGCGTGCTGAATTCAGGTGACGGTGACAGACTGCAGCCATCAGAAGGGTTGAGTCGGCTTTTCAGACACCTCCGGTCATTTTTGTTGACAGTGTGTGACCAGCTCACTTGTATAGATGATGCAGCTCCTCACCCTGAGGTGAGTCAGGTCAAAGGGTGTTCTCTTCCTCACTTATGCATCTGAGTTCTTTTCCCCGATATGAGAAACTGCTGAAAACAAGAGGAAAACCAGATTTGAAGGAGATGTCCTATGGCTGCTGCAGTTTCTCTTAACCAAAAAAAAAAAAGGATTGTAGGGAGAGGGGCTTTATGCTTTAATATGCTTGTAATCTGCATTTCCAAGTTCACTTCAATATTGTAGAGCTGGCATTACCAGAAGGCTGGGCTGGGACCCTGGGGTCCTCTCCCATGTGCTCTCCAGACACCCCTGAGGTCCCAGTTTGGGTTTATTTCTCTGGAGACAATAGCTGAGTCTCTCAGCAGCCATTACACAAAACCGCTGTGAAAGCCTGTGCTGCGTGTGCTGCTCCTAGCTGGGAGTGAGGATGAGGCACCACAGGCTCTTCAGTTGTCCCATTCAGTGGGTGCCTGACAGACTGTGCAAGTGACCTCAAAGGTCTCTCTGTCTGAAAACTATTGTTTTCAGAATAACATTCCTCTATGCAGGCTGAACTAACTTGCATCCATATGCACACATACAAATAGATGCACACACACACACAAACACGCACACACACACGGTGTTTTCCATCAAATTTCATGAAGTCTTGTTTTGTATTAATGAATCAACTGTGTTTTCCAGAATGAAGTTGCATTTTCTTTACAAGTTTGTATGAATGTGTCCAGTTTTGGATGGACTGTTCTTAATCTGATTATTGATTATTGTTACCCAATTCTGCATCATGTTACACTACAATGGGTGTCTGACATCACTGCCCTGCTGAACTGCCTGCGTGCTGCAGCATCTGCCCTCTTGGCGTCAGTAAATTCAGACCCTGTGAGACATGTGCTGTGTTACAGCAGTTCTTCCTATGCAACCAAACAGACTGAGGCTGTTCAGCCCCCCAGGCATAGGTACTTATTTTAGGGTAAGATGGGTTGCCATCTGGAGATGCCATATTTCTCCACTGAAAACAAGATTCTTGAGAATTTAGATGTATTAACCACTACATTTTTAGTTTGGTTAAAATTGGATGAGAGAAATCCTGCCTCAGGTGTTCGGTTGCTTCATATATCACAGGTGTTGAGAATAAACCTCTTCTCCCTATGACAAATGAAACTGCAATATTACTGATATTCCTCAAGGTACTGACAGCAGAAGTTGAGCTAATTCAGATCGCGTGGTGCTGGACAGAGAATGTCTCTCAGCACGTTTAGACAGCAGCCAGCACAGTACAAATACCAAATAGGAATTCATCAGGAGACTCATCTTGGTAAGTCAAAACTCTTTTAAAGTGAATGTTGAATTTAGAGAATCCCTCAAATTTATGATGGATCAGTTTCCTGTTTGTAAGGTAAATGGCATTTTGGAGAAGACTTTCTTTTCCCCTCAGAAACGATAAATTTTAATTCTAATAGTGCTTCTCTCCATCTGGTATCTGATCAACACAATTCCTACACAACATTACAATTACTAAAATAAACTTCTGGTGCTTTTCCCCATGCCTATTTCTATGGAGTAGTTCTACTGCTTTTCGTAGGGCCATTAAAGGTGGCATGTGACCTTGTGGGCACCACACAGCCTCACCTAAGGGACTGCTTGCTAAATATGCATTTCTTTTTTCTTTCTGGACAACCTTCTTCAATACAGCTGTGGGTCAGAAAGATCATAATCTGAAACTCATGAGTCACACAAATGCAGCCAAATTCCCAGTTTGGAGACCTGAATTCATATTAAAGGTGATGAGGCACGAGAAAAACAAACAAACAAACAAACAAAATAACTGCTAAATCTGTAATCTCTTCATTCTGATCCATTTCTCCATCCTCATAAAGCCTCAATAACTTCAGAAGTGCACTTTCAGTACATAAAAAAAGTTGCGGAAAAAGATAAACCCAGAAATAAACCCACTCCCTTCCCCTTTTCTTCCCCTTCCTCCATAATTTTTCAAAGGAGAATCAAATTATAACAATTCTGCCTCAGTGGTTGGGGGCAGGGAGAAACTCTTGCCTCGAAAGTTGCCCTGAAACAGTTTATGCTGCACTGCCATGGAAAATTGCAGATAGCTGCTGCTGACTTCTAGGCAGTCAGCATGTGTACATCCATGTGTGTGTGTGAATGTATCTGCATGTAGGAGGCAGGTTTGGATAGCTGTAGAATTGTAGCTTTGTCTGTGCAGTGCCAAAAGTGTCAGGAAAGAGGAGAGTGGAGCAGATTCACATGGTTATTCACCCAAGGGATTTCTCATGCTGAAGGTCTCTATCTGCATGTATGACCAACATCACCTGTTTCAAGGTGAAATAATACCATAAACGGCAAGGTTCCACTTTTTATTTCTGCTAAGTAGTTTTTCTGTTCTACTAAGGTCTGTTTCTACCAAGACATCCAAAGATGAGAGCATTGTAACTATTGCAAATATTCTGAGCAAAACTCACCTCTAATTTTGAACTAAATTTGCAAATGATTTTGAGGTTTAAAAACAAATGAGCTGAATTGATTTTATTGAGCTCAACCCTTGTTTTTATTACATATATTGAATTGATTAATTCTTGGACAAGAACTGATTGAACTTCAGAGTCTTAATTTTAGCAGGAATGGTAAGAAATGAAGCAACCTCACTGCAGAGAGGCTTTTCAGTGGACTTACCTATCCAGTATAAATGGTCTGTAAAGAAGGGAAACCATGAGTTTCCAGAGGCTTGTAACTGTTAATAAAAGCATTGCTTTGCTTATCAAATTTAATCCATCTCCAAAGGCCAAAGAAACTAGAGATTCTCAATAAAACAGTCAGGTTTTGTTACAATATTTTTTCCTCAAATATCATTCTTGGAAGAAGCTGTTCTTCTGCAACTCCTGGACAAATGCAAAGATCAGCTTGGAGCAGAAGTCACCATGGAAAATTTCAGCACAAACTGTTCACACCTGTAGGTTATAAGCCCACTAAACAGTGGGTCATCAAATAGAATGACCCAAGAAAATTTCCACTGTGTCTGGCATCCACGTGTACTGTATGTACTTTTTGGGGTTTTACCATCCGAACTTGGTCCTGTGTAATGCTTAAAATGTGATAGGTGCGATACATTCCTGGAAAATTTTTCAGGTGAGTTTTCTGTTCCAGAGATTTTCTGAGGGGCCATTGAAGGGACACCAGAGGCACATAGCCTGCCAGAAAAGTTTTACTTCATGATTCCTGATGCTTTCATCACCTGCCTCTGAAAGTTGTTAGCAAAGCAATGACTTTGAGCCATCCAAGTCTGTGTCTATCAGAGCAGTCCCGCCTGCCAGCCAGCCAGTCCATAGGTTAGTGTGACCTTCTGCTTCCAGGGCAACTTGCTGGGGACAAGGCAAATAGCCTTCTTCCCCTGAGTCCAGAGGTTGCAACATGTTTAAAGCAAACAAGGCTCTGAAACACCCTTGTTTGAAATTCCGTCTGAAATTCTTGCATTCTTATTACATCCAGTGTTTTAACACCACTGAGCTATCACCCAAGCAGCCAATATCTCCATTTGTGGCACAGAGCCATGCACCCACAGGGATTTGGTTGCTGGTGGCCAGGGCAGCCAGGCCGAGCAGGGCAGCGGGTGTCAGGCTGTGATGCAGGGCAAGGGGCTGTGCAATGCCTTATTGTGGTGAAATAGGCACAGTGAGTTTCCTACTCTCTGATTTCTCCCTGCCACCTCTGAGGGGGCCATGGATCCAGACAGGACTTCCTCCTGCTGCTTGGGTACAGCACCAGGACCTTGGTATGGGGCAATACCTTCAGATACCTCAGTGTGGCTGAGTGTGGGCAGGAGGGACCTGGGTTTCATAAGCAGCTGCTTATGAAAATCTCCCATTTTGCTCCTGAATGCCTGCCTGCCTTTCTGCTACCGCTGGAGAGGTGAGCAGATGGGTGATCAGGTGCATTTGTGTTTTAATCCCTCCTTAAAAGGAACACACAGGCTTTGAAATATTCTGTTAAGCAAATGGCTGCAAATGAGGTGTGAAGCCCACAGCCAGGATGTACCCCTCACTCCGTCCTTTGTACTTCTCTCAGTCTCCTGGTACCCCTCTCGTCCCCCTGCTCCTTCTTTTTTTTTTTTTTTTTTAATTTTCCGGT
The DNA here is from genome assembly GCA_013397135.1 of Pachyramphus minor. NCBI lineage: Eukaryota > Metazoa > Chordata > Aves > Passeriformes > Tyrannidae > Pachyramphus > Pachyramphus minor. The sequence continues at coordinate 188,773 of VYXB01007876.1, forward strand.
GGGCATCAATTAGATGGGGGCTTTTCCTTTTAAACATTGGGATTTTCACTCGGCCTGCTAAGGCTGTCAGGTCTTGTTTGCTGCTGAACAATTCATGCTTTGGTGCTGGACAATACATGAATGTTTAAATTGCTTGAAATGTCTAATTGAATTATCCTCAAATTACAAATCAAAATAGGAGAGGCTGTCTCTGGCTCACAGGCTCATTCACTGGGATGTGTCTTCTGTACTGCTGCTTTTCTTTATATTTTCTTTTTCTGCTTCCGACTACGCCCGTGTTAAATGAAACTTAAATACTGAAAGCATTTCTGTTTGTGTGTGCAGGGGGAAGTGATGCCGAACGTAAAGGGAAATTTATTCACGTTCCGACTCCAAGTTCTTTTTGTGCTGCACAAAAATGAATTAATGAAATTTATATCAATGCACAGGAAAGGAAAACAGCCAGCTGCTATTTACAAAGAAACTTCCTTTCTCTTTCAGCCACAGTGATATATCATATAAAATACTTTCAGGCAGAGATATATATATATATATATATACATATATATACCATTTGACTACTTTTTTATCAGAGCTCACAGGTTAAGGAAACCAACAGCCATTAAAAAGATTTTATGCAGATAGCCAGCACTCATGACAAAATCAGCTTCTTAAAGCCTTGTCATTTATACAACAAGGGAGAAATTTAAATCTGTAGGATTTTCTTTTGCACGTTGTTAAGGGAGGCAGAGCTGGGTCTCCATGCATCACATCTGCCCTGTCCTACCCCCTTCCCAGCAGCACTGGAGACTGATCAGAAACTCTAGTTAATGCAGGAATGCTTCTTTCATGGGTATAGTATTTTTTATGGCATTTAACAATATATGATACAGGGGGGTTGACTACCTACCTCCAGCTTCAATTGGTTTGCTGTTGCACCTTAACTTGTTCAGGGACTGTCTGTACAAAGGGCTCAAAATGTGTATTGGTGCTCCATATTGTGCCCAGCAGCTGCATCATTCCTAGCACCACCACATCAACCCCCTGCAGGGCCTGCACGCTTCATCCAGGGGTTGGTACCTCCCTCCATGGTTGTCAGGACATCTCATGTGCTATATATTAGCTGATCAGGTAAGGAGCCCTTGCCAGGGCTCATAGCACTGCATGGATGCTCACACCCAGACAGGCTGGGCTGGCAGGACACTCAGTCTAATCAGGAGAATTGCCAATCCCCATGGATATACTAAACTGTGCCACAGCACAAGAAAGAGGCAGCAGGACAGGTGATTAAATGTTTCACTCAGGAAAGTGAGGGCTTTTGTTTCAACTAAAACAAAAAATAAAACAAGTTCAAAACATGTCAGGTCTTGGTATTAATATTCTCAGTATCTTTTCCTGAACAGTAAAAAAAAAAATAGCTTCAGGCCACTTTCAAGGGCAACTTCTTGCTAGCCTGCAATTAAACAACTGTTTCTGTGTGTCTTCTGGTTGAAGACATAATAGTTAGGACAGAAGCTTAAGGAAATGGCTTAGATAAAATCTTTATTAATGGCAGATCAGCTCTGAAGGAATATTTTGATAAGAAAAACATATAATAAGAATGTTAACACTTTAGTAACTGAAGACTAATGCACACTATAACATCAGCTGTTGGTTGTGTTTTTCTAAACATTTGATTGCTTTTGGGGCCAAGATTACAACTGCATGAACCAAACATGCCTAAATAAGATCATCTTTCGAAATGGAGAAAGCTCTAATTTGAAACTAATTGTACTGCACATCTTTTAAAATGATGTAGACTTTGGAAATGCATGTGCCTAGATGAAACCAGTGAAAAGGACTTCATGATTTTATGTTACTAAAATCACAGAACACATCCCATCCCTCTCATTACAAATTTCTTTCTCCCTCTCCAAATAATATGAAAACCTGTTAATTTAATCTCTCTCTGGGTATCAGAACACAGGTTTCCAGTGATGGGACAGTGGAGGAAAAGCATATCAGTCAACACCAGGCTCTTCAGCACAGCAAGTTGCTGCATATTGCATCATTTAAGGATGTTTTCAGCTATGCTCAAGGCATAACCCTGATTTTAGGTTTGGAGCTCTTTTACTGTGCTCTAGTCTAATCAAATTTGCACCCAATGCTCCTGTTGCTTGCTGTGACCATCCCACCATAGCTAAAGCATGACAAGAGCTCAGCCAAATAGCATGGAATTCTGGGCTGATACTTTTAGTGTAAGTAGGACTTGAGGGACCTCACCAGAATTTCACCAGGGTGTGCCTTACTTTTTTTCTGCTGAATGGTTTCCCTGTGGTCTTTTTCTGATTGTGGCAGTCTCCTCTTCAAAGTGACATCCTTCTTCCTCTGCTGCAGAGTGGAGGTAGGAATATTTATCCAACAGCTCTGATGCCTGAAGCAGGTGTCAATGCCTTCTAGAGGCATTTTCTTTCTCAGTGGTCCTACGGAAATTTTAATGTGGAAGTTTTCTTCTGCGAAACGTCTCTGATATTTCAGTCTGCTGGATAGCATAGTCTATGACAGAATGGTTATTGCTGTAATTCATTAAACTGCCACCTGATCACTTTTCATTATAGAATCATAGAACTGTTTATGTTGGAAAAGGGTCATCAAGTCCAACCACTAACTCAGCACCACCACATCAACCACTAAACCATGTCCCTAAGTGGCACATCTACATGTCTTTTAAATAGGCCCAGGGTTGGTGACTCTACCACTTCCCTGGGCAGCCTTTTCTGATGCTTGATACAAATTTTTCTTAATATCCAATCTAAAACTCCCTGGGTGCAACTTGAGGCCATCTTCTCTTGTCCTATCACTTGTTATTTGGGAGAGGAAACTGACCCGCACCTTGTTAGAACCTCCTTCCAGATAGCTGTAGAGAGAGGTAAGGTTTCCCCTGAGCCTTTGTTTCTCCAAACTAAACACCCCCAGCTCCCTTCAGCCAATCCTCATAAGACTTGTGCTCCAGAACCTTCATACTCCTGCCATGCTAGATGATTAGTGTTGCTCAGTCCCATTTAAGGTTTTGGTCAAACTGGGACATGAAATAATTCCTGAGGGATCAACAAAAACTGTTAGGGAATACTGTCTTGGGAACTAAAGACAACCAAGATGCCTCCCCATTTATAATTAAATCCTCCCATCCCATGGCTGGTGTTCAACTGACCTCAGTCAGGTACCTGGCAGTCCCTGGGGAATTACTTCAGCCTTCTTCTGTGGCTGGGGAAGGAAGACCCTACTGTGAAGGAGGGGTTCAGGTTGTGGCAGCCCCTTGGCTTCAGAGAACCTCACACAGGGTGTGCTCTGCATCCGTGTCTGGTAAAGGTATATAACACAGAGGGGGGAATACCAGCAAAAGGATGCAGGTTTAATTACTCTCTGTCAGTGTTGATCTGCTGAAGGACTGGTGCATAACTTGCTTTTGTTCTTGCATGGAAAAGGGAGGATGAAGCCCACCCAGGGAGTTAGAATGTAAAATGATGCACGCTATCTCTTGCACCAAAATAAATAAAGGTCTGTAGTATTATATGAAAGACAAAGAAATAAGGCTAAAACTAGACTATGTTCTTAGGAAAACTTCCAGCCCCTCGGCATAATGAGAAAGGGTTTCATGAGCTTTGTGGGGCTGCAGGAATGTCTGAATCTAATTCCTTTGTTTATGCAGCACCAGCAGTGCACATATCTGGGATTAAACTGCAGAGTTAGGCGAGACAGAACCAGAACCTGGCTGGACACATGCACAAACAGCAGCCCCAAGCTTATCCAAAACCATAACAGAAAGTGTTCATGCAAGCAGGGTGAATTTGGGCAATAAGAGAGTGCCTGAAGAGGCACTGCAGCCATTCCTCCCTTCAATGTGTATACTGCTCTCAACTACATAACTGACAGGACACAGGAAACTTTTTACAAGTACATTTTTATTTAAAATAAAAATTAATTATGGTGCCTTTTTAAAATAGGGTACTGCACAATCTGTATATGCAACACAGTTTTTGGTACGGAACATACTTATTGAGCAATATCCTTAAATACTAAATATACATTAATGGCTTGTCTGAGAAACATGACAACATTAATTCTGATATTTTTGTTCTCTTTAGTCATTTAACCACTGATACAGATTTCCTATAAACAATATTTGTTTTCATCTGTACATGTGGTACACAGTCAAGAAGGCAGATCTTAGAATATTTACATTCATGCATTGATTTAAACACACTATGTTGCAGTTTAAAATAATATATTTTTGTTTGTACAGGTGCAGGGAGTATTGTAAATGCATATCTACCATAGGCCTGATTCTCCATTGCTTGGCAGTGTCTATGGTCATGACCCGGTTCGAGCAGGATGCCCAAACTTTCTTCACATGCTGTGACCATATGGCATGCAAGACTGGACAATTAGGTCTCTGTATAGATATATATATCAATGTATTTATATCTTATACTTAGTAGAACTTTCCTCTTTCCTTCCATGTCTGTTTTTGCAGCATCTGTCCAAGGCAGAGATTCTTTCCCGGGTACACTGCTGAGTTGGCTGTTGGGCAGGAAGGGTGGCAGCTCCACCTTCCTGGTGCTGCTGAGGAACAAGGAAACAAGACTTTGCAGCTCAGGCCCTTAAAGGGCATTCCCTGCTAGTGGTGATCCTTAAGAAGAGATTTTGAGTGGCTACTCTCCCTCAACCTGAGCACAGCAGTTTGCTGAGTCTGTCTGGTGGTGGTCAGAGCAGAGCAGGTAACTTCTGTGTAGGAACTGGTCATCTTTGCATCTGCTGGGGATCCAGCTATTTTGTGAACAGAGCTATGCAGGACCTTTCTATCCCTGATGCTTTGGTGGCTAAAAAGGAATTCAAAATGCTTTTAAAGCTGCATTTTAGATTGCTAGTTCCCCAGACTCAGGATCACTGCTTAGTGAAATGCTTATCCATCAGACCTTCTCCTTTCCTTTTGTATTTAATTATAGTACTATAAGGAAGCACAGAAGCCTCTCTTATAAAAGCTTTGCAAGTAGTCTGTAGAGCATTAAACACAATCTCATACCACATCAGCAGGTTTCTGAATTCACTCCTCAGTGACACTGCCTTTCTAGCCTTTCTTTTCTGAAGACTTACATCTGCTTCCAGTATACTTTTTTGAGCACTTTTCTGAAGATCACTTTAAATTTCAGTGCACTGTAGTCAATCATACTTGGGCAGGAATCTAAAGGCAAAACTACCCCACGGAAGATTTCCCACCTCTGCTTGCCATGCCATGGTGTGAGGGATGAGAGCAAAGGCTCTGGGCAAGCAGAGGAGCAGCTTTCAGCCTGTCTGCTGCTGCTCTTCTGTGGCCAATGTGTTAGAAAAGCACAAGGGAAATGTCTGTTCCAAGAACTATTACGGTGATCATGTGCCCAAATACTTTTATCAGCACGTTGCATATAACAATAGTGTATATCTGCCTATGCAAATAAGCTGCATCTGTATCTCTCAAAATACTGCTGCAGAGCTGGTACGTACTTTTATCTTGATTATACAGATGGGTAAATTGAGGCACAGAGAGGCAAAATTACTTGCTAGTAAACAGCAGATTCAGTGACAGAGTTGAAAACAGATCCTAGTCCGCATGTGCTACTTCTTGCAATGCCCTGCCTCCCTGCTCTCCATGAACTTTTTAACGTCTACGTACTCCTGAGGAGTCCTCAGGAGGTTGGGGGGGTTTGCTTGTGGGTTGTGTCATGCACCAGGGTCTTCTCTAGTGAGGACATTTTACCACTTACATCAATGAAAATCAGACAGTGTGTAGTGATCATCTTTTTCTTGCAAAAACAGACACATTTTGATGGACATAATGAGCTACAAGTCCCTGTTGAGATTTTGACCTTACAGAACATGCCTTTAAAGCTGAATTAGGAAAAGAATAAAACCAACAACCTTTAGGAGAAAGTGCTAATCCTGAGCCTGTATCATGCTAAACTTATCTGCATTCATACTTTATACTCTCAGAAAAACATGCAACCAGTCTCAAACTATGCCACGTTTCCACATTTAGGCTGAAACAACTGGAGTAAAAAAAGAAAGGCAAACATAGGTAACTACATCAAAATAAATGTTATAGCTTAAAAAATATTCTAGAAATATACTTGTAATATTATTTTTATAGTATTTAGGAGCTAAGTGCTTTAGGCAATCAACATTTGGGTTACTAGACTCAAAGTGTAAATTCTGTCATTTTAATCCCACTTTGGATCTAAGGACATATCACTGTGTCTTGTGCAAGCACACAACATGACGGTGTCTGGGAATGATCATACTCTTGGGCAAAGAGTTACTTATGCCCTTCCACTTTTGTAATTGCATTCACTTTCCAAAATCTAGCTTTAAAAAATAATTTTATGTAGTTAAACTTCTACATAGTGATGACAGACTAAAAAGCTAAATGAATAATTCCATAAATTTCTCAAGAGCAGTATATAGCAGCATTTCATTTTATCATTGAAAAGATACTTATATTTACATACACCCTATTGTTCAATAGGTAATAGAAAACTATAGATGGGCCTGAGCTGAGACTGCTGATTTGAACATCCCAGATATTCTTCTGGGGAAGATCTTCAGAATATCGTCTTCCTTTACCATCAGGCCAAACTTTGTATCTCAGTAATAGACCAGCTGCAGGCAGGAATGCATTCAAATCAAGGTCTGATTTCTGCAGTTCAGGCACATCCTTATACAAAACTGAAAGTATCGGTGTGCTGCAGTAGAGAGACACAACAGCCAGGGCACAGCCACATCCCAGAGACTGGGTTGGCACCTGGGAGTTACTCACAGACATGGAAACCAAGTGGTATTGAAGCTTTATGTCCAGACAAGAAGCCAGGGTGTAAATTTGTCTTTGACTGCATCACTACTTTCAGCACAGAGGTAAATGGAGACATACATGTGGAGGTGTGACATGAAGAAAAGTTTTCAGGAGGTGGGGAAAGACCAGCACCTTGACTAGTCTCATCACCTTTATCCTAAGGGTTACTTACTGAGTCTAACCTGAGATCCTAATTGAAATGAATTTGGGTAGATTCAGCCTTGCTTTAAATAGTCTGCAATCCACCTCATGGAAAGTATACTAAGCTATTATGCTGAATTTGGCATAATCGGCGTTCTCGGCTCAGGAGAGGCAGAGACTGAGTTAATGTGGGCACAATCAGCTTACTGGACCCTCAAAAGTGGTCCTCTGAGCCAGACCGGCAATGTCCTCAGTGGGTCAGTTCAGGAGACTCAACACTTTAAGAAAACAACACTAACCAGTGAATGAAGAGGACTTCAAAGGGCTGCTAGTCCTTTCAACACAATCCTGCCCAAATATGCCAAGATGTAAACAATATATTTCCTGTAGGAGTTTCCCTGGGGAATCAATGTGATGCAAACACAGAGAAATGTGTAGAATATTGCAAAGGAAGGACATTTTTAAAGATAAAATTTAAGTGTGATAAAAAAAGAGGCTGATTATGAAGTAATAACGTTCAAAGCACCTCTTAATAACATCTCTCTTTCAATAGCAATGATAATTGCTAAAATCTTACATTTTGATTTCTTTTCCTGAAAATTCTTCAGCCATGGAAGTTGCATAGTCACCAGACTGCAGATAAATTTCCTGGGACAAGTCACAAGTTCATGCCAATTTTCCTTGATGGCTTAACAGAAACCTTTGTTCCCCTTTTAATAATGAAATAATAAGAATGCTAAAAATGAATTATTAGCATACAAAACTACAGAGGCTGGAGAAGCACGTAGGTAATACCTCCCACCATTTAGAGGGAGGTGTTCTCCCATTTAGAGGGGGACATCTCCCTCTGACCCATTTATGAAAAGCTGCCAACACTCTGGCAGATCACCCTCTCTTCAAAAGATCCTACTTCAGCAGCTTTTTGTGGACACTCAATACAAACTTAAAAGTAAGGGGGAAGAGAGGAAGAAGAAAAAGCGTGAGGCACGCAACATCGCTTTGATGAGATGCAGCATGCAATGCTTATGCCTTTGTGAGGCCTTTTCTCCGGGCAGCCCAGGTGGGTGAGTTTATCCTCCCTTGGAGAAACAGCAAGCCTGGAGAGCAGCCTGCTTTTCCCTTCTGGATCACTGATGCGTGTGCTGTTTCTGAAATGAAGTCCTTGGCCACACAGCTCCCTTTGTTGCCTTATTTCACCCACCGTGCGTATTCCATGTGTGTGCTTTGAAAGTTTACCACCTCCTGCGCCTTGGTGGGGTTTCCGGGATTATACGACCGCATTGTTATCAACTGTTTTGTTGTTCTGGGAGGAGGTCATTGCATATTCGGACCGACTGGTTCCATTCTCGTCTTTTCTCATTGGTTTCCTTGGGTGATCCCAGGTTCAGTGATGTGTAGGCAGGGTGGGGAGAAAAGAAAGAACAGAGATAAACATCTTCTTTGTCAACACAGATTGAAAGCAAGGACACATAAGGTACATCACAATACTAAACTTTTCCTGTCTATTTTTCCCTTTCTGAACACAGACCAAACCAGTAGTTAAAATTTGTCAAGCATCATGATCCACTTGGAGGGTGAGAGGTCTGATCCTGAGGTCTCATGATATGCTATTGGTGTGCCCATGCTAATCTGGATACCTGTAATAGATATAGGTGTACCTGTTACATGAGATGAAGTCTGCTGGAAGGAGTGTCCTCCACCACCACCTCTATCTCTGGGACAGAGCATGGGATGCTGGTTGGGCTCTGCCTTGGGGCAGTCCTGCCTTTTCTCCTCAAAGTGCTGCATCATTCAAACCGGGATGATAACCAGCTGTGTCCACCTAGGACCCAACTCACGATAAAACCCATAAAACCACTGTGTTAGATGACTAGGAGTAGACTCATCGGACCAGCACAGATATGTACACCTGTGGTGATTGCCCTGGACAATCTTCACAGCCAATGGAGAAAAACAGGTACTTATGAAACATGGTTCAGAACAGCTTAAAGTAGAAACCCAAAATAAGTCAGATGCTTTGTGCCCATGGCATTTGGTTTTCTCTGCATTCTCTGGGCATGAGGCAAAGCATCCACAGTGGGTCAAGGGAGGGGATTGTCCTGCTCTTCTCTGCACTGGAGCGGCCTTATTTTGAAACCTGTGTGCAGTTTTGGTCACCAGAATATAAGAAAGACATTAAGCTATTAGGGAGCATCTAAAGGAGGGCAACGAGGATGGTGAAGGGCTTTGAGGGGAAGCTGTATGAAGAGCAGCTGAGGTTACTTGGTCTGTTCAGCCCAGAGGAGAGCAGACTGAGGGAAGACCTCATTGCACTCTTCAGGTTCCTCATGAGGGGAAGAGGAGGGGCAAACACTGATCTCTTCTCTATGGTGACCAGTGACAGAACCCAAGGGAATGGCCTGAAGTTGTGTCAGGGGAGATTTAAGTTGGATATTAGAAAGAGGTTCTTCACATAGAGGGTGGTTGGGCACTGGAATAGGCTCCCCAGGGAAGTGGTGACAGCAACAAGCCTGACAGAGTTCAAGAAGCGTTTGGACAAGGCTCTCAGGCACATGATGTGACTCTTGGGGATGGTCCTGTGCAGGGCCAGGAACTGGACTTGATGATCCTTATGGGTCCTTTCCAGCTCAGCATATTCTGTGATTCTGTGAAAAGGCTTTGTGCTTTCCACACAGATAGTTCAGACATTAGGGCCTTGAGTTTAAGATGCTTCTGAGGGCAAAAAGAGGACCAGACACATGTAATACAACTGTTGGTCTGTGCTATTGTTCTTGACAATGTTTAACAAAACAAACAACAATTAATGACTGTTAATGACATTTAATTTCAAAAAAGTATTAATAAAAGATTTATGGAGAATGATTACAGGAAGATAAATGTTTGCTTGTTTCAAAGAGAATACTTCTGATTGTGTTATTAAATGCCTCTCTTTAGCTGGTTAGAGTTAAAATTTGTTAATCTCAGCCATGATTCAAGCTGTGACAGAATGGAAATGGAAGGAAAGGGGGGACTAAGAGTTCTTGAGGCTAAGGGTTTGATGAACTGTTTTTCAGTCCTTAACATGCAGTGCCTGTCTGCATCTGACATAAGGTCCTGTGGCTCTGTCTTTTGTGACATTGTAAAGCACCCTGTCACATCCCTGACAAAAGGGATGAAGAATTTGATGGCAACACTTTTTTTCTTTTTTTTTTTTTCTGGGCAGGAAAAATGCTGTGGCTATCTTTTCCCCCCATTCCAAACCTATCAATGATCAAAAAATGAAGACACTTTGGCCACTTCTACTTGCTGTTTGTCTCCTGTTTACCCCTTTTTTCTTTGGTCTCTCTCTCTGCACCTCTTCAGTTCCATTTTCTTTCCCTGTCTAACCTTGCTCTTCTTTCTTTATGCTAAAAATGTATTCCTCATATTTTTATCTACATATTTCTCTTTTCTAGAAGTGATTTTAAGACAGACTGCTTCAGCTCTTCTGAAACTCTTTTTACTTTTCTCCCTGCCTTTTTTTTGCCTTTTTTTTTTTTTTTTCTTCTTCACTTGCTTTTCCCTGAGAGCTCACGTTTGCTCTTTCCCCTCCCCAGGCTGGTGTCCCACCACAGACCTGGGTGGTTTGGAAACTCTCCTATGATGGTGGGATGTCTTGGCAAATGCTGCTGGAGAGGTTGCCAGGGTTATGACACCACTGGCACTTGCATGCATTGGAAAAGTATATTTTCAGAACTCGCAAATAGGGGAATGGAGATTTTATCAAGGTTCTTCTTCTGCCTTATCAATTGCTCAGGGTTAGTGCTAGCAAAACAGATCAGCTATTTTCTTGTCTTAATGAAAAGACTACTGTCAGATGGAAAAGTTCAGGCTTGGAGACTGCTCTCTTTAATTCCTTCATTCATTTTGTTTCCAATTCACATGAGGCATGGATTTGGGTTCAAACTTGACCAGTTACACTATTTAAATCATTGACTTGGCCCATTTGTATGCACTTGTCACCATGGTTAAATCTGATCTATGTATTTAGATATGCAAGGTCATTTTGGCCTGTTGAGATTTTTCAAGTGCCCTTTTGAATTAGGGCATGGCTCTCTGTGTGCCACTAGCTCTTTTTTATTCCAAATTTCGTTGACTGTTGAGATCCAAGCATGCAAGTTTTCCTCTTACACACCAAGGGGAACGCCTTTATCCTATTTTCTGCCTAATAAGGTAGACTATGCATGATCTTCCAATGTGTAATACTCCAAGCCCCCTTTAAGAGGATGAGCTATGGCCATGCATTTACGCATTTCCATTCCAGGGTTGCTCTTAACTGGTCAAAGGGATGTTTCAAATTAGTAAAGGAATGAGTAGGGAACTATTCATATCTGTGACATACTCACGTGGTGGCAGGTGAAACATGCTGCTTGCTAATAAGTGGTTTGCATTGTTTTACAGTATGATTTACTATACATTGTGCTTGGATGTTTAGCAAAAAAATTGGTGTGCTCTTCATGCCAAACATCTGTGAATGAAAGGGCCATGCAACTCTGTACAGCTTAGTACACTCCTGAAATGATGCCTCAGACTCCATATTGACCTCGTCACCACACATGCATTAACTTGCATGAATCCTAAAACCAAGAAAGCATGAAACATCCATTTAACAGTGTATTTCACACATCAAGCTTAAATTTCAGAGGAGCTTCTGATCACATTATAAACCTTATTTATCAAAGAATTTCAGATTGGCTTGTCATACTGACTTGTACCAATCCTTTGCAGAGTCCTATGTAAAGGTCAATGTAATGATGCACATTCAAACATAATCTGTACATTCTGTGTTCAGAAAATTTCTTAGAGGAAACATAGTTTTTGGCTCTTTATCATGTCTAGCCACAAAATTCAGTATATTTGACAAAACTCTCCTTGCCAGCTTTGGCTAGAGGTGCAAATTTGGCAGAGAGCTGGTGTCAGTAAGGTAGTTGCATGGTAGAGTATTAGGGGAGGGCTTCATCTAGTGTCCCACTTGTACATACTTAAGAAAATCAGAGCAAATTATTAATTTAATCATGACTTTACTATTCCTCCTTATAGGCTTATTGAAGCTTTGAGGAGAAAAAGACCACTTAGAAATTGGAATGTAAGTTTTGTCCAGAACAATAAACTGCAACAGAGTTTAAAAGTCACTGTGCAATCCACAACTCATACACTTCCAGGTGCTTCATGCTTGAAAGGGATGAGAGTCAAGAATAAAACCTGATTTCATAACACAAGTCTGAGTGTTGCAAATCTGTTTGCTGTGGCCTGCCTCCTTAGCAATGCCTCTGTTGAGTGCCAGTATCTGAGAAGGCTGGGCCCTGGGGAAACCCAGTCAAGCTAGGAGGGGGTGACCTTGGGCTGGCAGCAGAGAGAAGACAGGATCTCAAATTCACCTCCTTCTGGGGTTCCCATACCCGACTCAGCACTGCCAGGAGACACCTGTCTTGACTTGGGATTTGCTGCCCTGGATTATTCCCTGAGGAAACACATATCCTATTTCTTTCAAAATGGGAGTAGAGTGTCATTCTTCTTTTCAAATGTAGTTAGAGGAGGAAAGACTGTTTTTTTAGTGTGTGTTGTTGAAGGAGATGCCCAGTGCTCGGAAGACCAAAGTGAAACTTCACTCTTCCCCGAGCAGTGGTACAAAATTGTAAAAGCCATCTGCAAAAATACATTTCTCTCTACATATGTATCTGAAAGATTGCGTTGTATGGGTATCAGTATCAACTGACAGAGATTTTACCAATGGTGAAAGCTATGAGGCGTCTCTGTACTGTCTTAGCACAACAGTACCTGTGCCAGTGTCGGCACAAGGTACCCATGCCAAAAATCCTTTTGTGTTTTCAGCTCCTCTCAGAAAGTTGCTTTTAGGAGCACATAAAGAACTTGTCTCTCCTCTCATGGTGCTTTCACCTCGAGAAAGCTCCTACCCTGAACAAATCTGCTACCAAGCTCTCTGGGCAGCCCCACTTGTGCACATCACAGCACAGGGCTGTGCAACCAGGGAGCTGCCCCACCAGCAAAAGCAGCTGAAGGGATGAGGCAAATCAGAGAGCTGTTTTGCCTGTAAGTGCAATGATTTCAAAGCTCTTCTCCATAATGACAAATATTTCATTAGCTATCGACACATAAAAATAATGTTTTTCAATAAAATTGGGTCTCATACAACACACCCATTTGCTTCATAGGGTTGGTCCCCAGTGCACAGCAGAAATATCCAAGCTACNACTTCATAGGATTGCTCTATCCTATGAGTCCCCAGCGCACAGCAGAAATATCCAAGCTACTTAGTAGAGCTCAAACTGCAGTAGTATCTTCCTGGGTTACAAAAAGTTGATCAAGAAACAGGGTAAATATCTATTAAGCATATTTTCACTCAGCTTCATCTCCTGGGCTAGGATGCTAGCAGTACTTGTGGCAGCTATGTTTAGAGCTCTCAGCTAGACTTCACTGCTGGAAGCCCAGACAAGATGATGTGTGGGCTCTAGTCACACTTCAAAAACACCCTTATTTAGCAGATACAGGGTAGGAATGGAAAAATAAATTTTGTGATGTTATTCAATTACCAGACCATCAATCTGCATAACTTGCATGTTTATAAGAATATAAAGAACATGAATGGAGGCTGTTTACATCTCAGCACTGGGGGTGTTCATCAAACAGCCATTTGCTTCATGCTGGCCATCAGTCATCATCGGCGAATCAGTTCCCACAATAGAAACTGGTGGGAGAAGTTCTCAGAAGAAACTTGCTTTTAAGACTGGTCTTGTGAACAGGACTCCTGCTAGAGGAGCTCAGTGCACTGACAACAGTTGCTTTCAGGGACACAGCCATCAAATTGGTGTGCAGCCACCCACAATGAGCCTTGCTGGCCTGGTGCTATGGCTCAGACATATGGGGCTCATGTTGAAGAAGGACACTTCTCTGGTGAGAGTTTTCAGAGCCAGGGGAAGAGTCACGTTCCAACTTCTCCCTCTGACTCTCTTAGAAGGACAACCCAAAATTATCCAGATATATTTTATTTGGCAATCTAAAGATAGAAATCAAAGAAGAAACCCTAATGATGAAAATTCTCTGAAATCTTATTTTTCTCTATTAAATCAGTTAATGGCCATATGTGGACCATCTATCTGTCCAGAAAAAAGGCAGCATACTATTCATTACTCGTAGAAGGAGGTTACTGGTTCAGCTATCTCCCACATGCAAAGCAAATGTTTTACAGTTATAATAAAACACAGCTCCATCTGGACAACTTTCAGCAACACATTCACTACTGCTCAGTGTTTGTCAGGGACCAATATTCAGTACTCCCCATCTCCCAAGGCTCTTACATTCCCCATATTTCCATCTTCTCTCTGGTAAGTTAGATAGTACAGCATCTAAAAGACAAACTGTCTTGTCCCGGTGTTTATTTCTTTATTACCCCAATATGTGATGTTTTTTACTTACTCTTCCAAACTAGAAGGTTTTACAGGTAGCTTGGATGATATTGGCATTTGGAAGGACTATGTATACTGAGTTATTTTCAGTTTTGGACATTTGATAGAGCTCTCTTTCCTCAAGCTTCATTGCCCCTTTTCTCCTTACAAAAATAAATAGAGTATTTTGTGAATCAGAAAAGGCCATTCTTTCCCTAGAGACCTTTGAGTACTTCAGTCTTGGCCAAACAAAACTAGTGATCAGATGATAAATAATATTTACAAGGCCAAGTAAGTATACAATTTTTAACATCTTCAGACCTTTTTGGTCTGTCTTGTGTGGAGAAGGGAAGAAGATCTGTGCAAGTGCCCTGTACAGTGCTAGGACCATTACGCAAAAGGGGAAAGTCTCTTTCACAGCTCTGGAAGTCATGTTGCAGCAACAGGCTTTGATCTAACCCCAAGATACAATTTGCTAAGGAGAGATTCTTCTTTGCTGGCTCTTCACATGAGCATTTTGAAGCCTGTAATTTACCGCTAATTTGGCTCTCCCTCACAGCCTGTTTTAGCTGACCGGTGCCTGGTGTATATTTAAGCAAGTCCTGCAGGTGTGTGGGCGATTTCTGTTTTATGGTTCACACTCAAATCCCCCTCTCTGTGCACAGATTGAAGATCCAGCCTTTGCTGAGTGCTTCTCTTGGGAAAAAAAAAAAAATCCATACATAACTGCTCTGCAGCCATTCATCAGCACATAGAGGTTCCCTGAGCTGGTGCACTCAAGCTTGCAAAGCATGGCAGGCAGATCTCTTTCTGCAGAACTGCATCTATCCCAGCCTGCTAAAGTCGCTCTGGGTATATCTGAAGAGAGGATTTGGCCTGTTCAGATTGCAAGTAATTGCAGTAGATTGCTGAGCCGCACATGAAATTCAAGAAGTGGAGTTTAGTCCTCATTTATTTTCAGCAGTGCAAAGTCAGAGTAAATCCACAGTCTTTGTTGGACTTGAGGAAGATTTGTTCTGATGGAAGATCTGTCCCTGGGAGACTAAGGTGATGCAATCCCACTTCCTACTAAGTCCTTCAATTAAGCTAACTTCAGAATTATTCTCCTACACAAAACCAATCTTAAGGAAGAGAAGCAGTTTTATTATTAAGATACTGGACAATTAACCGACATAATTGATAAAGTACTTTCAGTGACCCCTCACATTGCAACCCATTCTTCACATTCCCTCTAATGATCTTTAAAAGGTATTATTGACTGGAGGGTTATTACAGCTGACGTTATCTGACAGGTGTTATCAGTGTGTAATACACTGTCAATATGTTTTGATTACAGAAAGAAAAAAATGAATGAGACTAATATAAAAAAATGAGCTCATGTTGCCAGCTTTCCAGCCTGGCAAAAGCCACTAAATGAAATAAAAAACCTCAAACAAACAAACTAAAAACAAACCAAAAAACCCCCAACCAAAACCTCAAAAACCAAAAGAAGAAAAACAAAAAAAGAAATTAAATGTATGGAACGAAGTCAAAACATGTCTGGAGGATGTCCATGTCCATGGCGCTTCCATTGGAAAGGCCTGCCCTGCTGCGGAGCAGCGTAGGCAGCTAAGGCACATTCATGGAGTTCAGTTCATGGTGCACCACGATCTGCCAAGCAATCCAGAAACAGCCTGGGACTGGCCACATCTATGTCCCACCCAGATAAATGGAATTATATGTAACTCTATTGCATTAGGCTTGATCTGTCCTAACAAGTCTATAATTTAGAGAGAGTAGCCAGGTCCAATTTCTGTCCTAACTTCTTACGGAAGACAATAAACAAGCTTGAACAGTCTAGTCTAATGAAAAGAAAAAGCAGATGGGAATGGCCTCAGGGAACACCAGAAGAGGAGAAGGGCATTTGAAAGGAAGAAATGAGAAGAAACCATAGGTAAATTTAGGCTGGAGATGCAAATAAAACTTTCCTTTACTCTCAGAATACCAATTTGAACTGGGACTGCTGGAGGAGAGAGCAGGGAGCGAGAGAAAATTACACAGCTTCCATATTGGAGATGAAAGAGGAGGAAGAGAAAGGTACAGGAATCCCCTACCATCTCTGCAAACTGAATGGCTTTTGGTATCCATGCTCCTGGTCAGGTTGGGCATCAGTGCTAGAAAAGTGTGGGATTGGAATAATAAGGGACTGAGAGAGGAGATGATCAAGGGATCTTCACTGCTCCGTTGCTGTCTTCGAAGGACAGTGTGTCTCTCACCAGCCAAGTGACTGTAGATATTGCCATTTTAGGCAATAGACTTTTCCATCCCCAAAACAAAGTTGATCCTCTGTGCTACATTGTGCCTAGACCTTTTGCTGAATACAAGTAACTAACTTACCATTTAATCACTGGTAAACATAGGCAAGAACTTGAATGATAAGACTTGATCCATGCAGAAGAACAAGGCTACTGCTATTTCACAAAATTATTTAAATAGTATGATTAATTTCTGTGCAGATGAACAAGAATTCTCTTCAGATTTTCTGCTATATAAATGTCTTTAAGAGAAGAGTGTCTGAAACACAAATAAATGCAAGGAACCGAGAAGAAAATGGAAACTTGTAAAATGAACTGACCTTTGCAGATATCTAGATTGCTTTGCATTTGAGGCAATCTGTCTCCACCTCCGACTGGAGTGAAACCACTGATTTCCAAGCATCTGCTTCTGGCTTTCTCCACACACAATGAAGATTCTGCAGAGCCAGACCCTGCTCTTTGCAGGATAAATGCAAACCCACAGGTGGTCCCAGCGTTCCCATGCTCCAAGTGTGCAATGGGGCAAGTCCAGTCAGAGGCAGAGCAACCAGAAAGTCCTGCACACCTTGATGTCTATGCAAAGATTCGGTTTTGTGCAGCTGTGGCTTTAGAAAATTGTGACTGGGGACAATTTCTGAGGAAGAATTTGAGTTCAGCTGGTCTCCACACTGGCTTCTCAGGGCTCAGAGCAACTGAAGGTAAGAACCCACAGTGAGCAACTTGGAAGTATTAACATATTTCGTAAGGTTTCATGCTGCTGCCTCAAAAAGCAAACACCAAAGGGAGCATTATTTCTCCACATGGGACCCCTTTTCATGGCTTCTTTTAAAGGCCAGAATGAGGAATTACCTGTTTTCCCACTACAACCTTGCACATAGCTGGGATCAGACTCTCTACATATATCTCTTTACGTGTGTCTTTAACCCTCTGTTATTAGTGCTTCACTCCTTCACCCAGCATTAGCTTGGGGAATGGATGCTGTGACGTTCATCTCCACAAATGCTCTCTGACATGGCTAATTAGCCAGCAGCATTCCACGATGGACCAACCAGGAGCACCATTCTCCAGCCCAGCCATACTGGAGGGGGTGGCCACATGCCTGCTGATGGAGGGGACACTGGTGAGAGAGCAGGGCAAGAGTGTGGCACAGCAGGACCACCCTAGATGGTGCCATCTCCTCCCACCCCCAGCTCTGCCCACACTGACCTACTGCGTGTGTCGCCTTCATGGCAAGGCTCTCCCAAGCAGGGAGCTGTGTGCTGCTTAGCAACCCTGCAGCATGACAAATATTCAGCAGTAAGTACAGGGGGTGCAGACCAGGAAGGTCAGAGGTAGCAGAAATCAGACTGTGCAGCCACACAAGTGATGGCAGCACAGCTGCAAGGGGCTCAAGGATGGCTGCAAGTGATTGATGTGCATCCCTGGAGTGTCACAGATCTGCAGAGGGGGACCCTGTCTGCACCCTTTCCCTCTGGGCAATGTGGCTGCAGGGTAGTAAATAGCACAGCAAGGTGGGTATGTGTGAGATGTGACCTTCCTTCAGTGGGGACCCTCAAAACCAGCTCAAGTGGACAAGAATCTCTGAGCCTTCCTTTATTAACACCTGCTCTCTGTGAGGACATGGCAAAGCTGAGATCTTCTTTGCACACCAAATTGTGACTAACTAGACAAGGGTGTGAAGCTAATGCACATAAATTACAGTGGGAAATAACATTGCTGAGGTCAGATGCCTTGTTAACTCTGGCTGGGATTCCCTGCACAGGAGGGAAGTGCTTTTGAGTGCAGCTCCTGCTGTTGAGCTTTGCCTTTCCCCAGAGTCTCTGTGCACAGGACTCCAGGTTAGAGCCAGGCATCAAAATCAAAGCCAGCAGAATCCACAAATTAGAGGAGCCAAGGGTGGCACCAAGCCAAGGCTGGTGGCCAGAAGGATGTCAAAGGTCAGGCAGGAAGGGAGTGTCTTCTATGTGGTCAAATCTGGGGCAACAGTGAGGTGATGTAGAAAATAAAATTCTGCAGAAAACATGAAAGGGCAGAGATGATGCTGCTGCTTTCTTGCAGGCTGCAAAAGATACAATCCCAAGCTCAAATCAAGGCAAAAACTTTCTTCAAATGTGCTGGGTATGCCTCAACCACAGCTGTGGCTTTTCACCAACAGGGTCAACCACAAGTGACCTTATGTCAGCTTGCAAAAACTATGATTGGCTTAAAAATTATGTGAATGTCTAAGGAAATTTTATTTCTTTGCCTTCAGGAAAAAATGTAGTAAAAACATCATGGTAAACCTGGCAACTCTCCTGTATGTTTTAAAGCTCTAGCACTCACTTATGTCTTCTAATTGTGCTGGGGTAAATCCACCCATACAGCATGAGCATCATAGTCTGTTATGAGCATGTAAAATCCACCCACGGCTATTAGAGTTGCACTGAGGCAGTACCTCTACAATACTTGGCTCTATTGGTAGACTTCTGCCCATTCAATTTCTTCTGCAGTAAAAAGAGAAGTTTCATTCAGGTCACAGTGAAAAGTTAATTGTTCACAGGATAGACCTTAATGCTCTTCAGATTTCTGTTGGCATCTTTATCAATACATCACAAATTAGGAGTAAAAAATTGCAAAATAATTCGTAAGAGAGTATTCTGTGAAACACCTGGATCACTTGCTTTATGCTAAAGACTAAAGCCTCCTGAAGGCTTCCAGTCTTCCCAGCTATGAGAAACAGTTGGGCATTTTATCCATTTATGACCACAAACTTTCTCCCTAGCAGAATGTGAGTTTGTATAACTTAGAAGAGACAGAGAAATCCTGCCCTATAACAGTTCTGAAAGCATGTAGCACTTATAAAAATCCCAGACTGACATCACTGGAGAGCAGATCCTTCTGCTTATCCAACCAACATATTCTGCAGAGGCAAGAGCAAAGCAAACTGTCTTGCACAGCAGTGCTAATACAGTTTGGCTCAGCTGTGTCTCCAAGTAAAAAGACTATTTCATCCACTTTATACATCAGTCCTTGATCTGTCAAAGGAACCTAACAAGTAATAGCAATATTTTTGCTGTTGTACTTAAAAAATAAGGCCAATCTTCCTTCATCTTGATATACCCAAAACACATGGGGCAGGGCCAACTACCTGTCCAAAATCCCCAATGATGCCACTAAATCAACAGAATAAATACAGCAGAGCTCTGGCATTTCTAATGGGCTTGGGTCAAGTCATAAAGCTGTTCAACAGCTTGCTTGTCTCATAAACACTACCCTGGAAATTGTTGCACAACCAACATCTAGACTTCAGTACTGTTTAGGATAACAACTGATTTTCCTTGTAGCAGAACACAGTTTTCATCAGGCAGGGCTACATTTAGTTTAATAAATAGTGATAAAAAATAGCTTTGAAAGAACACAGGAAAACCAGCAAGAACTCTCCATTTGTGGAGATATTAAAAATCCAGAAGAATACAGATGTGAGCAACCTGCTTTAGATGACTCTGTTAGAGCAGAAATTTGGATTAGATGATCTCAAGCCATCTCTTCTAACCTCAACTATACTGTGATTTTATGAACTCATTTCTTTATGGTTAAAATATGGGATTTCCTGAAGAAAGATTGGTTGCTCAGGACATTTAAATTGTCTTTAGTAGACCATCTGCAGCCTCATTCCAAGAATGGGAATAAATTCACTACTGGGAGATGATTAGGCAGAGAGGCTAAGCAACACATGGGGATGTTGGGCTTTAGTTGGGGGTAACAGAAGACCTGGACAGTGATGTTCAGTGGTAGATGCTGTTCCTGTTGTTGTTAAGCATCAACATTCAGACAGTGGAATCAGGCTACAATGTGTTTTCCTTGCTTTTCCAAAATTTTCAAGTCTTTCAGCTACCTTCAGTTGAAATTCCCAAGGTCTTCCAATGAAGACCCTATTCCCTTTTGAATGGCATTTCTTAGGGGTTGATCCCTTTCACAGAACTGAACTGGTCTGTCATCGATGAATTGCACCAGAGAGACAGAGATCTGCCCTCATAGACCTTCTTGTTCCCTTTCAGCATTCCCCACTCAAACAGTGTTTTTAAACCCTTCTTTTCCATCAGCTGTCTTATCTCCTGAGTAATTGCTGTCTTTACTGGCACCTGCTGAGAATTAAGGCACCATTTCAGTACAATGTGTCAGGTAGAATAGAAGAGATCAACAATCTCATTTCACCTTGACCCGTCTGTCATGAGTCATGCCATGAATATCTTCTTTTAAGCAGATAAGTACATTTAGGATGCTGTTCTGCCTTCTCTCCTCACATTAGACAGCATTATTTTGTGTAATTAATAATGATTTTGGACTAGCTCATGCTTGGCCTCAGTGGCTCATAGGAGACGGCCATGTAGAGGACTAGACAGTTCTTCCTCTTTGGGGGAGTGAGTGGTACAAAATGGGCTGGAGGAAAAGTACAGGGCCATGGCCTGTTTAGTGGGCAATAAATTCCTGCACCATGGGACACTCTCACCACGGCCCCCACTGCCACTTCTTGGCCTCCTCAGTATTTTTGGCTCCCAAGCATCTGCCTTACTTTGTTAAACAAAGCCAAATTTCAGAACATTGCTCCCACTTTTGAAAATGGACCTTGCAGTATACAGAGACCATAAATCATACACTAATGCTAAGCACCCTAAAAATACCTGAGCAATGAATTTTAAGACAGTTTAAATATGACCTGTCATTTTATTTCAGTACAATGTTTTCCTCCATTTAATTATTATTTGAAGGTGAACTCAGTGCCTATTTAAGGAAGTGCATATGTAGGTATTTATGGTATCTTTCTCTTAGGCTATGGGACATATACAAAACAGCGGCTTGACAAAGTTAGAATAGTGAATAAAAGGTGTATAATGAAAAACTTGCCTATCATCAGCCTGTTTTCCCCTGCTGAATTAGCAAGAGGGCTCTTTGGCAGCAAGCCCTGTGGTATATCTGAGAACAGATGTATCTATCCTACACAAAATCCAGCAGAGCCGAGGAGTCACATCCCTAGACAAAATATGCTGCTCATGGGTCATCTCAGACTGTATGGATGTTCTGAAGATACTAAGTATATGTTTTTCACATGTTGGAAAGCCATCTGAAACACCTCCTGCCAGGTTGCATAGCTGGCACATCACTTGTCACAGAGACTAAGATGCTCAGCTTTGTTTTCCCCTTTGAGGTTTGAGAGATGGCTCCAGTATCTTAATTTCATACAGAAAGCCAGGATTTATTTTTCCCTTTTATGTAAATATCTTACTCCTCTTACAGACACTGACACACCAGTGAGCTGCAGAAATAGGATTACATATTGCAGGTCCCTCTCTCCCCCATCTCATCTTACTTACCGAACAACTCTCGTTAATCCTCTTTACTCTGTTTACTTCTCACTTTCCTCCAGTCTCACTATTACTCAGGTGCTTGCAGATGTTAAAAAAATCTTAAGAGACAGTGACCTCCCCAGCTGATTAAAATGAATTAAATTCCACTGATTGTTTTTGATTCTGAATTAATTTATACCAGATGAAGATGAGCATTCACTGTGCACTTGCCCAAGCCCAAAAATCATGTAATTCACTGAAATGATCCAGCTTCCTCCAGCTTATGCTAACTATGAATTGTCCTTGGACCTCCTGCTTTTACTTTTTGATGACAGTCTTCTGGAGCAGGAGTAAGAATGGCAAATTTTTACAGATGATATGTAATTACTTGGAGGTATTCTAGATTCTGAACCAGTTATTCATCTGCTCTTGCTATGTTTTACAGAAATCACTGGTTGTGAGATCACTTTTTTACCATTAAATGAGTGGAAAAGTCCCACTGCTTACACTGAGGCTGAGCTCCAGCCAGTGATTAAACCTGTCCTAGGAATCTGCAAATGTCACAGATGGTACTAAGCCACACTATCATGTGTGATGTCCTCTGGTGCTTGATCTATGTGGCAGTACACACTTGTACCCGGTGTGCTGGTCATGCAGTGTCCGATGCTGCAGTCACCAGCAACACACAGAGGAAATTTAGAGGTTGCTTGAAGTGCCTTTGAAGTATCGTTCCATATTTGTTTCCCCAAGAGTTTAACCTGCCTAGCATTTCTCTGAGTATTAAAGCTGATAAATACAATTTGCTGTTAGTTCCCTCATGGACAAGAGAGGTCAAATCCATTCATTGGAATGGATTTCTGCATTTCTTATGACCATTTCATAAGAAGAACCTGAGTATTTCCAGGGTAGACACAAGGATGGAGGTAGTAGCATGCTTGCTTGGTTCAGGTAGTTACTACCTACAAAGAAGCACCAATCCACTAGGTTGTATTTCATCACAAAATGCCTTAGTGCCTAAAATTGGTGATATGCTGAAGTTTCAGTTTTTACAAGGGAAAACAAACTACCCTGAGAGAAACAGTTTATATACAGACTGAATAAAAATATATCTGAGTTACGATACCTTGAGGACATTCACTCCCTCTCTTACTGCTTCAGAAAAGCAGACATGAGAGAGTTTGACTGGGCCCAGCCCTTTAAAACCAGGAAATGAGATTTCAACTTAAGCACAACAGGATTTTTCCTTTTCTTTTCTACTTCAAATTTGATTCATATGAAAGTGAGGGATTAATACAACAGATACAAACTCTGTGCAAATAAATCCCTGCCTGCACTTTCCTACTAAAACATTTAACCCTTGTTACACCCTACAACCAGATGACTGCTGTTATTTCACTCTTCACCATCTCTTCAGAGGAGACAGGTTTGTCAGAGATGCTGCAATGACAGAGGTTACAGTTCCAGGAGATGTGCAGAAAGAAGGGCCTAGAAGGAGAAATGCAGAGAAGAGCTGGTGGGATAAGAGTGTGAGAAAGGACAGGGCAGCCAACAGTTATGGGGCCAGAGGCTGGGAACCCACTGAGGGGGACTCTAGGCTTCAGTCTCACCCAGATTAATCCCCTTACTCTTTCTCTAGGCACGTCTACCTCCCAGAAAAAAAACAGAGTGGATTTCTCACTCTAACCAAAGCCGATTCAGCTCAACAATAAATGAGAATACTCTGTGTTGAAGGCGGAGATGTTTCTCTTGTGAAGCATCTGATCTTATTTCCCAGCATTTATCAATACATATCTTTTACAGTGGATCAAGAAACCTGAACTGCTGGGGAATGCTGCCAGGCACTTTAGGGCATTCTTTTAGCAGAACTGTCTTAAGAAGGACTCATTGATGAAAAGAAATGCTCTAGTTATTCTGTAAAATTCTAATTAATAAGATTTTCCTTCATAGCTGTCCATCCCACATCTGAGTAGTTTTTAGCTTAGCATTTGTCAGCAGGATAAATGTCAACAATAAGAAGATCTAAGAGGAATATTCACTTTTCTCTGAGCTTAATGCCTGTTCAAGCAGATAACTTTATGTTTATATTCTTATTGTTGACAAATAATGTATGTCTTCATCAAGTATCAGTATTATTCTCCACTGACATGAATCATGAGGCTGTTATGTGAATTCCCCAAACCTTTGCAAGGCACCTCTAAATTCATCTATTTAAATTTTGTTTCTGTTCCTACCATCTATTCTTCCCATCTACCAGCATCACAGCAGATTTGAAAAGCAATTCCTTGCTAGGCACAAGTTGCCCTGGAGAGTTACTGCTCCCATATGTATATTTTGCAGCCTTGACACAAATCATTCACAATTTGGCAGACAAATACAAATGAGCAGCAATGATAGATCAAGATCTATAAGTGAGAGATTTTTTTTCACTGTGTTACCAATTCCACTGGACTTTCATCTCTGTCCTCCAGAAGTCATTTCTTAAAAGTGCAGTTGCAACAGTGAAAGCTTCCCAGCTTCCCCAAAATAATAAACATTCATTTCAGCTAAACTAGAATTGCAAAGATACTTATGCAAATTTAATAAGAAATAAAATAGAGACTTCTCTCTTCTTGTTTGAATTCTCCCTTTTTGATGCTCTTTCAAACCCTGTATAAATTTTTCAAACAATCACAAGGCCTGTCCAATGCTCCACCATTGTGATGTCCCTGCTGAGGCTCAACACAAATCTTGCAATCGCGTTGCATGGAGATAACATTTTTCATTAAAGGTATTTTAATTTATTTTCCTTTTTTCCCCCCAAAGAAAATGTAATTTAAAAATCACAAAGTTGAGAAAAATTGTTATTTAATCCAAGCTGCAATTCAATGTCACTGCAGTGTCTCATGAGAGGTATGGATGGCATATTGCAATCTCTGCTTCAGGCTGAATCACCTGGATATGCTAAGAGCTCCCGTCCAAGACACTCATGGTATAAAACAGTGACACCATGAAGACACTATTGTGGGGTGTTGTCAGAGCCATATTAAAACCAACAGAGGACAAAAGAACCTTCATCCATCTAGCCTTCAAGTCCCACAAGTTACTTTCTCCTCTAAGTTGAACCTTTGAACTTGCAGTTGGACCTTCATACAGAAACGCTAGTTTTGACTTTTTTCACCAGAAATATAAAATGTTATTTAAGTGAAGAAATTATTCTCACTCCCATTTTTATGTGTAACTGAAGTCAATACTTTCTAGCTAATCGAGGCATTATGAAGCACAGCTATTGCAAAGACAGTTACCTGAAATGGTTACTACACACTGTGTTGTACATAGGTTTCACAGAGGCTTTTACATTAAAAGAGACAGGTTTTGAATTTTATTCCATAGGTTATAATTTTGAAGTAAGAATAAATTAGAAGTAGAGCCTCCAAATGAAAAATGATACAAATCACCCTATACTTAGAGTTAAAAGAACTTGCACCAATTTCAAGTGCTAAAATTAGTGATGGGCCTGGGCCAAAAATCTCATATCCCTCATGTAAATTTTGAATACTACCAGAAGTGGACAGGACCGTGTTTCCCACCTCTACACTTGGCCAAGCCAAAGCTCTCCACATTCACTGGCAACCTGTAGCAATTTGACTCCAGGCAAATTCTTATTAAACTGAACACTGCACTCTATCCCATTTCTAGTTTTAACCCTCCTCATGCCCATGGCTGAACTTCACCCTTTATACAGGCAAAATATGGTACATAAGTAACTTTCCAATGGAAACACATATTGACTACAGAATCCCTTTTATCTTTAGGAATGCCTTTAAAAAAACCAAGGTATCAGGCAAATCTTGCGTCAACCTTTGTGGGCCTACGTTGCCCTGAGCACAGTAAAAGCACCTGGAGTCTTACCTTTTTATGGCTTTGTAGCAAATGATGACAACTACAAAGAGGAACACTAGTGTGGCGCAGCATACTGCGATGATAATAATCAGGCCTGGCCACCAGGTCTCTTCAGTGGGACAAAAGGTAGACTTGGGAGCTGTAAAAACAGAGTAGAAAAATACATGAGTTCCCCCAAATCAACTGGGTATAATCAGATACCCTTCAGTCTCCCCTGCAGTAGCACTATGCCAGGGCCACAGATACTGGCAAAGAGGTTATTTCAATTTAGGACTAGTTTCTTTTTTTTCCCCAAGCAACCAATTGCTCTTTTGGGTACTAGATATTTCTTGTCAGGGTCCCCAGATGATCAAGTTCTCTGTGTTAGTATTGTCTACAATCTGGTGCTCAGCACAAAGGAGAAAGGCTCAGCTCTACTACTTGTGGGAAACAATCTTCTCCCTCTGTATTTGCCACCTCCTGCTGCACGAGATTTAATTTTAGAGAGACATGTTAAGCTGATAAGAGTAGGTTTTGAAACCCCATTAGGGGAGGTTTGCTGGGGAGCTGCAGCAGTACCAACCAATCTGTATTGCAGCTAATATTACTGTAAATTTTGACTGAGGAAGGGGGATTTGTTTTAAAAGACTATGAATTCTATTACATTAATCAATTGCTTTCAAAGTATTATAGTTGACAAGCTTCTTTTCCATTACACTGTCTTTTAATTCTAAGTCAAACAGTTAAGAAATGTTAACATTAAAAAATGTTAACTTGTAAAAACATAAGTAGTTATTATTACATTTTTCCTATTACAATTACGGCTAGAATTTTCTATGTAAATATTACTCAAAACAAACAATATTTTGTATCTGGTGGCATTTCATTAATATATTTTTCTTCAGGGCCATGTTCCTTTTTCCATGCTTTGAGGGGATACTTATTTCCTGAAGAATGGTGAGCAACAGCCAATGCCGTGTGCAGTACCAGTGTATTTCAAAAGGCAAAGAGATCCTTAACTCAGCGTGTGCAACCACATAAACTCCATGAGAATTTCACTCACCTTAAGTGAAGTTTAATAATGAGTCGGTCAATGGGACTGTCTATATCTACATGCTCAGCTAAGTAAGGGAGAGAACTAAGTATAGCAAAAAGCTCTTTTTTGAGTCTAATTGTTTAATTTGAAATTCTGAACTTCCTTTTACATACATCACAAATAGCTGCACAAGGTAAAATATGTCATCAGTCTGGCATTATTTATTGTGTTCTGACCTCTGCTGTATCTTCCATTTGCAATTAGGAAAAGACATACACATAGCCTTAGATTAACTCTTAATAGGTTAAATCCTGAACTACAGAATTACTGAGAAAAGATTTTTTTTTCCATTTGCAAGAGGTATAGAGGCAACATAACCCAAGAAACCTCCAGGAGTTGGCAACATTCACCCCAAGAAATTTCCAGGAGCACCTTAGGAAAAGACTAGGTAAAGCACTGTAAGAAGCAATCAAAATAATAAACCCAACAGCCTGACAATTTATGGGCAGTTCAGCATTTGGTACCAATAAAAGGTCTTGTCTTTCTCATACTCATCAACCCTCAACAAATGCTATCACTATGATCATACCTACCTAGCAAATATTATCTTCCACCTATTGTGCATATATTGACTGTGAGGGTGGGGTGTTTTTTGCATTTGTTTGTTGGTTTTTGCCATATGGGAGAGAAAAAGAAGGCTGAAAAAAGTAGTGATTTTAAAAACTAGTTGTCCCTGGCTCCTTCACTGACCATGTCCGCTCCTAGACAGTTCCAGCAACTGAATTTCTACTCTATTACTACGTCAGCTACAGAAGTCAGTTTTTAGTGGGAGATGGAACTATTTATTCTGTTGTGATAAAGTTAATGCTTTTAATATTCTCTGAAAGTTTTCAATGTTGTTGTTTTCTAAGATTCCAAAACAAAAGGCATTTCAAAGATGACAAAATTTTTGCATGAAGGAGCAGGCAGTCTCAAGGTCAACTCTACCCTTCCTGAAAAACACAAAAGATTGCAGTGAAGTCAAAGGAAACACATCCATCAGCAGGTGTCATGTAAAATCTGATGAGGTCTCCGAAAATGTGAAGTGCATCTATCCTTGTGTAATCCTTGTTCTTCTTCAAAGGCAGGATCAACCAAACTAGCCATAAAGCAAAGTGATAGTGAGACTGTGTTGCTCCTCAGCACAACAAATGAGACTGACAAATGGCAGAGACAGGGTATAAAGCCACGTGTCTGTGCTCCTTCATGGTTTATCAGAGTACTTTTACATGGAGAATAAACAAATATATGTGAGATTGAATAGTAAATATTACTTCTGACAGCCTGTATGCAGTCACTAATGACAGGAAAATATGAACTGCTAATGTGGAGGTGACTCCTAATCCATCTGGCTCAGTTCCCTTCCCCACTGGTCCAGATCAGGCATTCAGAAAGAAGCACAAGAAATCACAATGGAATCCTGTTTCTTAGTGGCTCATGGCTTCACACAGCTCTAAAAATTTTTTTCTATTTCTACCCTTATTATTGTAGTGCTAGGTAATCTTGTTTTCCTTAGAGATGTCCACTCCTTTTTTAATAAGCTCCTAGTTGCATGTGCTTTTCTGCCTTTCCCTGTACACATTCACATAGCCCTCATTATCCTGGCATTTCTATGTCCTTAATGCATTTCTCCTCACAATTATCCTCTGAGGAAGGGCAAAACCGCTTTTAGTCCCTTAGGTTGATGGGAAGGCCGAGTCTGGCCTTCATGGATTACTCTGTGTGCAGATAGAAATGTCACCTGAGAGGGGAACTTCCCAAAGAGCCAGCAAAGTGCCTGGGAAGCACTATGTCCTCAGAGAGATGCCTCCTAGTGAGTCCCACACTGAGCTCCTGATGTGAGGGAGCAGTAGATGTCTCAGTTTCCTTGGGCTGGGGCTCAAAACTCTGCTCCCTGGGGCACCCTTGGGGTGGGGAGGCTCTCCATCCTGTGCTGGACTCCCAGAGCCCAGCTGCATACTGCAGTGTAGAAAAAAACCAGGTCTCATTTCACACCTACAGAACCCACACATGCTCATGAGTCCTCAGTGATCAGAAATTATCCCGGGGTGAGGGTACCTGCCACAATCTCTTGCAACTGTGCTGTTTAGCATGGAATAGAAATGCATTCTTCGGCACTCTCTGGAGGAACAAATATGTGGGTCCCAAACCTTCCTCTAAGAAGGTCCTGAAATAATTACAAAACACACTGAGCAAATGTTCCACACTATTTATAACAATGTAATCGTCCAGTTGTTTCACTGTCTTACAAAACCTCTGATGAAACGCAGGAAAACTATTCTTATGGTCACCTCCTCTTTGTGCCACCTCTTTCAAACACCTTATAAACCCCCAATTGTTTCAGTACCAAACTGTGCTCTTTGCACGTGTGTTTACAAAACAAGTGTAAAGAAACAGCAAGCCATATAATGCTGTCATTTGCAGTGGTGTATCTGGGAAGTGGAGGACATCCCTGGGTGCTTGGAGTCATCATGACCACAGGGCTGAGTATTGGCCAGCCTGGCCACAGTGGGTACTCCCTTGGCACCCAACACCAGTCTCATGTGAGCAGCTTCAGCTGCTCACAGCATGACTGCTTTCTGGTTTGACTCATTCCTGGCTGCTCTTCACTGTTCTCAAAGTCAGGTGAATGGAGAAAAATTATTTTCACAGAGCAAAACAACTCAGAAAAATGTGCTTTTTCTCCTAAACCTTGAAGTGTTGTTCTGCACGCTGAACACACCACTGCATGGAAAGTGGCAGGAAAGTGATGACATTTTAAAGAAGATAAGAAGGGTAAGCTAAGCAATCACAGGCTGACATCCCTATAGAAATCCTGCCAAAATAATGATATCTCATTCAATAAATAAAATATTAAAATAAATAATTGATGTTAAACAGCACAGGCTTAGGAAGATACATCTTGTCAAACTAACTAGATATTTTCTGAGGAGTTTACTAATTTGGTAAATAGTTCTGGTGAGATAACTTTAGACTTTGATATGACATCCAACTTAATTCCACATAATGTTGGGGTTATGAAACTGTAAAGCTACACAGTAAGTGTGGCACACATAAATTGAGTTAAAAGCCAGAGAACTGGCATGTCTCAAAATCTAACTATAAATGGAAAGTCACTGCTGAGAGAATGTGAGATTTTAATAGTGACCTCCCATTTGCCCCAAAATAGGGTGATGGATACGGGCAGAATTTGTAAATGACCCAGGAATGTGCTCAAATACAAACAGAGACAAACATATTTAGATTAGAAATAGGGTAATTATTATCATTAAGGATAATTAACCATTACCACAGTCTATCAACTCTGGTCAAGCATTCCAAAGAAAAATGTAGGTTTTATTTTTTCCTGTAAGAAGTCTAAATTCAGCTAAAGAGTTAGATTCAGAATAAGAACTGAATAAGTAAAGAAAACGCTCTGTCTCTGCAAAGTCCACATGAGCACAATGTCTTTTTTCTCTTGGCCTTAGAATTCATGAAGTACATGAAGGTGGTAAAGTTTACTCTTAGAGGGCCATCACCTTCTCTTATTTCCATCAGCCCCAGGCCTAAATAAATACTATGAACAAACAAACCCATTTCACACCTACAGTGGATTGCTGGATCCAACTTATTGAAAACAAATTCACAAAAAAGTACTTTTAGAGGAAAGGCATCCTGCAAACTATTTCATCACCACAAAAATCTTACACCTGCTTTCTTTGACTAAGTTTGTTTTGAAGGCTCAGCACAAAGACATAGCTCCAGTTCTAATGTTAGCAGATATCTGAACATACATGGTTCTAGCCAGAAATCTGCATACCAGGAAAGATTAGCCCAGCTACAGAGGGCTTCCCTCAACATCCAGGCACAAAAATAGAGGTTGTATCACTGGAAAGAATGCTTACACAAAATTGCAAGGAAGTCTCTGATTTCTTTTTATTAAATCTCAGTGGATCACTCTCAAAACTGCTCTGAGCTTCAAAACAAAACAAAACAAAACTCTGAAGAAGCTGTTTTAATCTTCTGGGTTAAGTATTAACTTGTTTTGTATAAGTTATAAATGCAACACATACTTGTACTGCCTGAGACAGATATAGAAACAGGACTTGGAATCCTTGGATACACCATCAGGTTATCTTTAGTGGTCCTGGCTGTACTTTATAAAGCTCGTATTTTTGAACTCTAATGCTCCTGTTATTTAGTTTGTTTAGGGTTATTACTTTCCATTACAAATATGGGTTTTAGGCTAATCGCTCTTTGCATGGGAATGCTGGGACAAAGTAACACCACCAAGTCTGTCAGAAGACAAAAAGTGCTCCATCATGGGGGCCCTGCTGGGCTGAGCTGATGTCTCTGTGTAGCCCTCAGCAGCGATGCTAAGACAAGGACCCTGTATCAGGGCATCCCTTCCCACCAGCCATCCACCATCAGCCAGCTCAGCAAAGCAAAGCAAAGCAAAGCAAAGCAAAGCAAAGCAAAGCAAAGCAAAGCAAAGCAAAATAAAGCAAAGCAAAGCAAAACAAAATAAAGCAAATCAAAGCAAAGCAAAACAAACCAAAAGAACAAACCAAAACCAAACACAGGGCTAAGCTGGAAAACAACTAAAGGAGGCAGAGACCCATGCTCCCATGTGCAATCCCAGGGGAGCTGTCTCTGGTTGAGGTCTGAGTGTGCCAATTAACTTACAGCCTCAGTTCCAAGCAGCTGGTGAGTGTCCATTGATATGATGCAGAAGGGTGACAGTGACCCCCATCACCTCTCTACAAGAACAGTAACTTCATGCCTAAAAAAGGAAGAGAACTTCCAAGATAAATTTTTCTCCTGCTTTTATTCCTGTTCTTGCAGAAAGGTCAAGAGTGTTGTCACTATGATCTTTATGAGACATCTTTCTTTTGGTTTTAATATTGTATATTCACAACAGGCAGGGGTGATCTCTATTCCTGCAGCACTTCTCCTGCTGTAGTAGGGCTGCCTGCACCAGCCATGAGCTTTTAATTAGTGTGCTAGAAAGCAGGATTGGATTTTATTTTGAAGGCATATATAGCAAGGGCCTCAAATGTTTTATCAGTCTTGGCTGGAACTTAAAGGGAACTGGAGATGCAGGCAAGTGTTTTCAACAACCTCTATGTATGTCACATATTCCAGAGACCTGTTAATCTGCTGGCTAAGCCAGAGTTTGTGATCTTACTTTCATCTTCACTTCTATTTGCTTTATTATTTTGATATATTTACCTAATTTGCAAGTTGACATCTCCATTTGCAAGACACTAGTTCCTACATCCATTATCACACTGGGATGCAAGTGATCCACAAGCCCAGAAAAAGTGCAGAGGTTTAGATGTGATATGAGATGTTAAGGAATATGAAAAAAACTCCCAGTTAAATACGGAGATAGATTTTGTATCTGTTGCAGTTTGGGTCTCATCATATTGAGGTGCCTGTGGAACAGAGGAGTTCAATGAATCCCCTAATTAATGTGAAATAACTTGGCCTCTATGAGGAGAAACCCTACAGAAGGAACAGTTACACCGACACCAAGGCTTGGACATTTACTCTATAAGTATAGAGCATGTAAAACACAAGAAACAAGGGGAGCTTCCATCACGTGCCCATATCTGTTTTGAGATTTCAGTCCTTAGCCTGAGATCTGTTGTCTACTTCTACATAAGGTCCTTTAGTCCAGGAGTGTAAATTCACCCTAAAGTGAGTGCTGATTAACTTAATACTGATTAACTTAATTGTACATCAGGAAGAAGCCTTAGGCAGCTAATAAAAAAGGTCCAAGGACTCAAGAGAGAGCCATGAGACTGGTGCCAGCTGAGGATCTTGTCCCACCATCTGCATAACGATGCTCATAAGTGCCCTGGAGGCTCTGGGCTCTCTGGGAACAAGATTTGTTACCTTACCCAGGGTGATGGAGAGAGATCTGTGAGACAGTACGAGCTCATGTCCCCTCTGTTTGCTGTATTTTACCATGTAGGAAATGCTACAGATGTGTTTGGATAATCCATGTGATAGAAACACACTGTATGTAGCCAGGGCTGCTAGCAGCCAGAGCCAGTCAGCACAGGAAAACAATCCTTCAGGAGAGGCTGCTAGTGAAGTTTGTGGTGCTGCTAGATCTTGATACAAATATAGATCTTCAGCTGTTATTCTGAAAGGCATTTTGGGAATAGGCAAAGTATGTGTTCCCTTCCACATTCTTGGATTTAAGTGGAAAATTTCCTGGGAGGATGGGGGAGAGGAGGCTGACCAGGAGGTGAGCGACCTTGGTGTCTGTTCCTGGGATAGGAAGCCAAGCATGACATGCATCCTCACACTTGCCCCAGTGCAGAGCCCTGTGGCTTGTGTGTGGCCAGAGGGAACCCTGAGCTCTCATTCATGTGGCAGCTGCATCTGCATCTGCCTGCAGAAGGCAATGCTCAGGCTGATGATCAGATGCAGACACGTTCACCAAAGGAAGGAAGGAAGGAAGGTTGATGTTTTCCACTGATTGATGAAGAAGCGGCTTGTCTAACCATGTCAGGCTTCTGTGTGCTGTGGGGGGAACTCCCTGATGTTTGCACATATAAACACACAATGTATATGTTTACATACATGTGCATGCATATATGCATACATATACATGTATATGTATGTATATGTATGTGTATAAGCACAAATATATACATAGAAAGGAGACATATATATAATGTATATATTTAATGAATGTCTATAAAGGGGGTATACCTATGCATTCATATAAATGAAACCTCTGCAAATAATTTTGTTAAATGTGTTTACATTCTGAGTGGTTCCTCAGGACTTGTTAGTAGTTGTTGGTGACAGAATAAGAGAACCTACCAACTCCTGTACCAACTCTTTTTTTTCCTCTCCCTCTTCCATGCACTTGAGATTTCTTTCATCAGCTGAACATATAAAGGCAAATGTTTACATTTGGGGCACCTCTGTATATGTTTGAAATGATTTATTTTGAAGATATAGGAGCTATTAGATATAGAATCATAGAATCAACCGTGTTGGAAAAGACCTCTGAGATCATCAAGTCCAACCCTTGATCCAACCCCGCCATGGTTACTAGACCATGGCACTCAGTGCCACATTCAGTCTCATCTTAAAAACCTCCAGGGACAGTGAATCCACCACCTTCCTGGGCAGCCCATTTCTACGTCTGATTACTCTCTCTGTAAAAAATTTCTTTGTAATATCCAACCTAAACCTCCCCTGGCAGAGCTTGAGACCGTCCTCCTGTCCTATTGTTGGTTGCCTGGGAGGAGAGACCAACACCCACCTGGCTACAACCTCCTTTCAGGTAGTTGGAGAGGGTGATGAGGTCTCCTTTGAGCCTCCTCTTCTCCAGGCTAAACAACCCCAGCTCCCTCAGCCTCTCCTCACAGGACTTGTACTCAAGTCCCTTCACCAGCCTGGTTGCTCTTCTGTGGACCTGCTCCAGCACCTCAATGTCCTTCCTGAACTGAGGGGCCCAGAACTGGACACAGTGCTCCAGGTGTGGCCTCACCAGTGCTGAGTACAGGGGATGAATCACTTCCCTGGTCCTGCTGCCACACTGTTCCTGTACAGGCCAGGATGCCATTAGCCATATGAGTGGATGCACTTTACTGTCTGCCTGGTAGGTCTGAAAATCAGTTCATCAACCTCCCTTCACAGCAGTTGTCCACAGACAACACACCTGGCCATGCCTGAACTCCTGAAGGGGAGAGGTAGGAGCACAACACATCAAATGCCAAAAGCAATGCTGGTATCAACAGGAGCCTCAGGTCTAGACCAGCCCCTGCCACAACTGGCTGGTCACAGGCTCAGAGACAGCCTGCAAGAAGCCATAAGCCCCCTCTGCACTGACTCCAGACCCCACAGCAAAGCCATAGCTAAGTCTGTGAGCAGACTCTGGGAGGGAAAGGTGGAGGCATTCCCAGATTTCAGCTATGGTGAAGCCAAGACAGGAGTCTGAGTGGGTCTAGCCTCAACCACATGAGCTTATGGTGGCACCAGGTGCTGTCACCAGCAGCATGTACACACAATTAAGCATTGAAGAAAGATAAACTGAATTTGGCCGTGATTGCAACGAGGCAACTTCTTTGCCCATGGTAAGCCATGGTCATAACCAAAGGCGTTTAACTGCTGGCTGGAGGGTTTTGGGCAAGATTGTCCCCCTCCTGGCATCCCAATGGCAGCTACAGTTGGTCCCCTGGGAGATATGAAACCACATAGATGAGATACTGGGAGCAGACCATCTTGGAAAAGCAAGGTGGTGCCATATGCACTGCCCTACGCTTGCACATATCTGCTCAGAGAAGTTGTGGATGTCCCATCCTTGGAAGTGTTTGAGGCCAGGCTGGATGGGGCTTTGAGCCAGCTGGGTGTAGTGGAAGGTGTCCCTGCCCAGGGCAGGGGGTTTGGGCTAGATGAGCTTTAAATATCCCTTCTGACCCAAACCATTCTGTGGCTCTATGATATTTAAATGTCCGGCATGGAGGTGCTCTGTCATTGCAGCTTCTTGGCACAGCAGTTGGGACACAGCCCCAGCCCAGCTGCTGCTTTGCCATTGCTTCCCTCTGAGCAGCAGAAACAAAGCAAGCTCCAAAGGACAGTTCCAAACACTAAAACAGGTGGCTTAACTCCAGGAAATATAATAAAATATGAGACTCCCACAGCACTGTGGCTCCAGGGCTGTTCTGCTCAAAGTGATGGACACACTGTTTCCTGTTTGGAAAGTTGGGGGTAAAAAGGGTCCAGGATGGATGCCACAGAAAGCCAGGTCATCATTACAGCCACCATTAACTCAAGGGACCAGGTCAATACAGCAGGAATGTAAAGCAGGAATAGACAACAACTTCAATAATAGATGAAGTCCACTTGGGACAAGTTCATCTCCAGTAAATCTGAACATGATGGAAAGAATTTGGATTATCACAGTCCCCAATGAGCAATAACCCAGAAAGCTGCTTTGCTGGACCTGTTCCCTCAGATCCTGCCACACAGAACAGGAGGAAGATACTACCCAGTGAAGAAAGACCAAAGAACTGCTTTAGACCAGCAATAAACTATGCCAACACACTCATCTCTGGAGCATGGCAGTAACTGTACATGATGTGCAACAAACTGTCTTAAAAAAAGAAGAATCACCTAATTATAGAGCCATTTTTATTCCAGAATTTTTTATTTTTTTTTAAACTTCCTTATAGATCTTTACCCTTCCTGTTGCCTATAATCTTAGGGCTATCTCCAGAGTGCCAGGAGCCAGTTGGGTAAACAAACAGGCAATAGCGGTGTGCTCAGCAGAAGCCTGTCCTGATTTACAGCCTCCCTGGAGTAGCTAGGTTAAATAACACTGGTAGAACTCAGCTATTCCTGTAGCAGATGATACTTCTGTTTATCGCATTATGTTGCAGACAAGTTTATATCATGCAGCTGTTCCATGCATATGTTCCTACTACACTTTTAAGGGGGATACTGCAATCACTACACAGTGGGAACTTCTGCTATAATAAAAACATGTGTGGGATTGATGATGGAGAAATTCCCTCCCCTGCAGCTCTTACACTGTAGACGCTGTTATTCTACATTCTCAGTTCCCTCATCTCCTTAGTTTTCTTCTCCTTTCTAAAAACACTTCCTTTCTGAAATAAGAAACATGCTTAGTTTTCGACACTGGAATGTGCAGGACGTGGAGGAAAGGGGTAGTTCTGCAGGAATTTTCTGAAGGTCACAGGCAATAGAGTAGTGCATGGCTCATTGCAAGAAGCAGGTCTGGAACTGCAGGTGAAAAACCCTGAGGTTGGATACAGTCAGCGA
This sequence comes from Pachyramphus minor, assembly GCA_013397135.1. NCBI lineage: Eukaryota > Metazoa > Chordata > Aves > Passeriformes > Tyrannidae > Pachyramphus > Pachyramphus minor. The sequence goes on from VYXB01007876.1 coordinate 225,519, forward strand.
GGAAGAGAGCAGCTAAGAGGGGGAGTTTTAAGTGTGATGCTCAAGTTCTAACCTTCAGAGATTATTGAACCTGCATGCATTTGGGTTTGGGCTTTGCACTGGATTTCATTAACAAATGCTGTGCTGTCATTGTAGGTTCCTAGGTTCCTTTGTAGGTTCCTTTTGAGATTCCTACAGAAAAAGAACATACAACAAGGACCAAAATAAAACAATAGCAGGTGAAAATATTGGTCGCCCAGACATAAGTGAAGTACATTGTGAGGAAGTGGCTTGTGCAAAGTCACTGCAGCTCTGTGAGAGAGCCAGGAAACAAAATGTCTTTTGACTCCTGGCCAGTCCTACCCCCTGGAACATGTTGCCTCTTCTTTGAGAGTAAACACAAACACTTGATTTGGCCAAAACTACATTATGGGGTGGAAGCAAAAAATTCCCACTTGGACTTTTTTCCCATGCAGGTGCCAGCTCTCTGCCCCAAGCCACCACACTGACACCCTGCCCAGGAATTCTGTGCAGGCAAGACCTATGGACAGGAACAAGGCAGGATCCCACAAGTTGCCCAGGAAGGGACGATGCTAAGCTTGTGGGATAACCTGTATTGGTTTTGTACAACTACAGAGGAAAACTAGAGAACAGTTCGGAGTTCTACATACTTATGAAAAGATGCCAATGCACAGATCAGAGCAGTCAATGGATTGTCAAACAAAGTAGGCAGTCTGTGCTCCAAATGATCGACAGGCTGAGGGCCAGACCTACCAGCCTTAATCCTATTAGGTTGTTGGTGATTCTGAAGAGACCCACCAGAACTGAGGCATAGCACCACAAAAAGGGGCAAAACATGATTTCAGCTGCCAAGGTCTTTTGGATGAGAGTGGGGTTAGCGAGCAAAGAAGTAGAATCTGTTCTCTAAAGCACGATCTGGAGAAGCGGTAGCATTTATAGGCCTTGTGGAAAGAAGGCTTTTAAGGACATTACATCATAGCTAGTTTCTGTGTTAACACTCATCTCTGGCATTTATCTTTACAATGCATGCTCACATCAGCCACTGCTCTGTGATCTGACTTTGTTCTGTGTTTTTCTAATCAGCAGTCTCCCAATGAGATGCCTTTTTTCCATCATCATTTGATTCTCTCTCAACATAAAGGACTGAATTGTTTTTACCCCGATTAAATCACACCCTGTTGGTTTCTGTCCCAAGCAAATGAGAACTGAAGTCTGTGCCTTGCAAGGCAGCCTTCTCCTTGCAGCTACACGGACATTCAGGAGAGCCTCATGGGTACCTTCACAGTTGCCTGCTCTCCACAACCTGGATCACCGCCAGGCTGGACAGTACTGAGACAGTCCTAGTGACACCTCCAGGTAGTCCTAAGTGCTGCCTCTCTGTGGGAGCTGATGCTCAAGAGAGCACTGCTGTACTTGGTGGCCTGTTTTCTGAAATGCAGGAGATGTCAATGAAATTACTGGCTATCTGGTTCCTCTAAGAAACAGGTCACAAGTGCCTGCGAATTTGCTGTTAAATTAGTACCGTAGAATTTATTTTAGAAGGTGACCTGATTTCCAGAGTTTCTTAGCACTCAGACAACCAGAATGATTTAAGTTGGGTATGCAGATACACAACCTTAAGTTAATCTTCTGAGTTTTATGATACAGGCTTTAACCTCTCTTTACTTATGCAGAGTGTCACCGTGAGCGGAAGACAGAAATTCCTCTTAGGATGTGCGTTCCACGCTTAGCTCTCCCCTTGCTTGTTGGGTGATTTTGGAATGACCTCCACTCCAGCCTTATTTCTCCTTCTCCAGGACGGGAACAGTATAGCCCCATCTCTCTAAATAGCTGGAAGATGTAGGAATAAAAAGTGCAACATAAGGCTGCATGTCAACACCATTGTTATTCCTTTCCCAGCTCTTTAATAAATAGGACCACTTATAAGTACTTCATCTATATTTCTAAAAGGACTAGCTGTATTTCCCTGACCTTACTGTCAACTAACTTTTCAAGGAAACACAGCAGTAAGGCCACAGTCCGTGACAGAACAGCAGAGCACAGCACTGACCTGGGGACAGTAATTCTCAGTTCTTTTGAACAGAGGCACCACTGAGAGACAGAGAGATATGCCAGCACAGTACCATCCACTTCATTGCACAAACACACAGCCTGACTCTCCAGCAGTGAGTGACGTGCGCAGGCATGTTCTGAGCATTGACAATTTTTCAGTGGGGAAAAATCAGTGCTGAGCATCATCTGCTTGTCCCAGCAAACATGATGACCTCATCACATTACAGCAGTGAAAAGAGCATCCTGGAAAAAAAATGGCCTGAAAACACTGAATCTTCATGCTAAGTCTGCCTTTGCCATTTCAGCACACTTCGGCATATTTCCATTAACAAGATTGTACACACATGCACACAGACAGGCATACAGATGTGTCCCTCCCCCGATTCTGCTCTGGCTGGCACAGATTTCCCAGGGAGGATCTAAAAATGAGTATGATACACAGAGATGAGTGGACTCCCAACACATTTTAAAGATGAACTTGGTGCCTGTAACAGTCTGTTATCAGCCTTGCAGAGCAAGCAAATACTGTCCCCTGCCAGCATGCCCCAGCTATGGTGTCATGTGGCCACTTCTGCAAGGAGCTGGTTGGCTGCCCCATTGTGTGAGACTGTTCCTTGCTGCATCTCATAACAAGGTTGAAACAACCCAGAAGCTTCTGTTCTGGTCTTTGCTGTGGTGGGCGCCTGCCTGCTGAGACCCACATAGCTCAGTACAGGCATGAACAACTTCAACACGGGCAGGAAGAGGTTTGCTGCTAGGAATCAGATATGTGGAGACTTGTTCAAGCTTCCTGGGAAAAGAGCTACCTTTGCTTGCAAGCCTATGGCACTGGGTCCTGAGCCATTTGACATCAGACAAAAGTAGGGATCAGTGAAAGAAGGGTTGCTTCCAAACTGGAACTCACTAGGGAAAGCAGATGCATTTTCCCACCTGCATGACGTAGCCAATATCCCCTCCCAGATCAACTGCAGTGAGATAACTATGAAAAGAAATGAGTCTTCTGCAGAGTTTCTTCCCCAGTCAAGCTGGCCTGCTTTCAAGCTGCTTCAAAGGCTGTTTTAGGGTAGAAGACGGGCTCATCACCAGCTACTAGGTATTTCTGGGAGAGATAGGCTCCTTCATGGGGCAGTGAAGCTGCAGAAGTCATCTCATGGAGAATGACTGCCAAAGAGCAAAGAAATTAAGTAGAAAGTTGGCCTCATCCTCCTTTGTTACCTGCTGGCCACCACTCACCTCAGATCAACACTGAGGAAGTGATTAGTAAATAACACATAGAAAGCATCTGTCTGCTCCAAAATAAGGTGGAGTGGGGCATGGCTTAGGACACTTGCTGAGAGCTAAGTGGTTTGGAGAGCTCATTCAGCATCCATCTGCATTTTTAGGTGATAAAAGCTCTTAAAAAGCTAGTCCTTGCTTCCACTGAGCCTCAGGCAGCCTTGGATGAAATCCATGCCCCAAGAGGTGCCATGAAGGCAGGTTCCAGTGAGCCTGTTAAAGTCCTGTGGTAGTGGCAGTTGTATGGACACTAAGTACAAATAGTGATAGCCTTTCCAGGTTGTTAATTCCTATATTTGCTGATACAGCAAACTCGTTTGTCAGGGTTTTGTTGAAGCTGTATTATCACTGACAGAGGAGAAATAAGACAGGACATAGTGCTGTGTTGTACTGTATGTTCACATCCAGCCCCTAAAGCTGCCTCCTTTCATTCATTACTGTGTGGTAACAGAGTGGCCACAGGCTCTGCATCTCACTTCTGGCATGGGTGTCCTCCTTCTCTTAATGACTGGTAGGACAGGACACAACTGATCAATTCTATAGCAATTACCATTCATTTTTGAGCCGAATAAAATTAATAATAATAATCTTCAGTGCTTGATGTCCACAAGTCTCAAATCCAAAGTTTACAGAGGTGCAAACATATCTTTTTTTCAGATATGACAACTCTGAGTGGCTGATAGGGTAGTTGACTCTCTTGGGATCTCCCAGCAGATTGGTGGCAGAGGGAGAAGCAGTGCCCTGGCCTCTCTTTTCACCGTTCTCCGCAGGGTGGGCAAGATGCCTCGCTTGCAAGAATCATAGTACATCACCATCAAGTTCTGTGTAAGTATTCTGAAAGCTTATCAATCTTTCAGCTCTTGCAGTGAACAGACTTTCAAAGGATGGATGATATAGGCTGAAATTCAAACAGCTGAAACGTGGTTTCAGGAGTCTAAACTCCTAAATTGATGACCAGTCTTTCATCAGCAAATGATTAATGAGATACCTCAGGGCTGGTAGATTCAATCCCACAGAAAGATGACAGATTTTCTTGGTATAATGTTCTATATACAGATTGAATTAAAGTCCAGATCTGTACAACTTCTTTGAGTTCAACAGTATTCACATGAGTGGTGCCATCAAAGTCACAAGCTACACAATGTGAATAAAATTCTGTGCTACTGGTATAATTAAGATATCTTGTAGAACCTTAACAGCTTTTTAAAGAGGTCAGGAACCTCCAGGTAATAGCAAAGACTTGACAAACCTCATGTCTTAGAGCTGACACTTTCTCAAAATTAGTGCCTTCAGAGAAGTCTGACACAAAACCAGCTTCAGCCAACTGCAGACTGAATTTCCTAACATAGATTGTGGAAGACTTGGAAATATTCAGCATGTTTTCCTAATATGTTAATATAGCAGTTTATAAGGCACTGGTTTGTGTCTGAAAAATTAAAATCTCTAAAAAATCAAAATCTCTGAAAAATCAATGGCCTGACTGTTGGACACTTAACTATAAGGAGGGAGTGACTACAATAGTCACACACTTTAGATTGGTAAGTACAGATGGCTTTAAAGAGTTTACTAAAAAAGCCATATTGCAAGTCATATGTCTAAGTTTTATGGAACAGCCGGCTGACTAAGTAGCTGATACTTCTGTTGGTGTACGCCATCTATATAAACATGATCGTGCTGTTTGATATTACACAGTTTATTCCTTGTATAATTTCGATGGCTCAGTTATTGCCAGAAATAAGGGCTACAGTGATCAATTAATAGTTCCCATACGTAGTGCACTTGAGTTCCTTTTCCAAATTGTATTCAGGTTCAACTTAAGGGAAATTAAATTGATAACACCTTGCAGAGTAAAATGGAACTGAAATGTGTAATGCCTTCCAAACCAGGAGTAAATGTAATTCTAATATAAATAAAATCACGTTTTTCAACTGATAAATTTTCATGCAGTTTCCATAAAATATAGAACACTAAAAAAGGCAATTACATCACATTTAACGGATCAAGATGTTTCACCATGCCAAATACCCAATATGAAGTCCTCAATCACCACTCAGTCCATTTGTAACTCTCTGAAAGCTAAAAGAAAAGGAACAGATTACCTTCCAGTCACAAGTCCTGTCTGTACTGTCCTTAGGCTTTACATAGAAGTCTAGACCTGCACAGGCAGGCAAGCTTTTGTAGAAGTGCTGCTAAACATCACTCCCTACTGAAACCCAAGCTGTAGGCAGCCCATGCTGTAGAATGATGCCTCATAAAGAAGACGTAGAGCACCTGCAGCTTGACAAATCGAAGTGAGGGTTACACCAAACCCTCCCTGTGCTCCACTGACAGTAGTTTCCTTTGATAGTGGCTATGAAATAAGATCATGCATTCCTTCCAGAAGGAAAGGAAATTGTCCAGGGATGATTAAAGAGAATTTGCTCCATTGGTAAAAGTCCCGTTTAATAGCAGCATTTGTCAAGGAACAGATCTTTGTCTAAATATATTTCTAACCAATGAACTGATGAAATACCAGCTCCATTTATAAGACACTTCAAAATTATAATACGATCCATTTAAATAACAATTAGGAATCCACAATCTGCTGCTATATTTATGCGGTTATAATGGTAACTTGATTTACTAGTGGAAGTATTAAATTAACTTGCATAATAATTAATGACAGGTTTTGGCAGTGGCATCAGTTATTAACATGTGTTCATAACATATTATGGACATTATGTCCTCACTTTGGAATAACATCCCAAATTTCCAGACTGCTGCTTCCTTGATCTGCTATATTGATTTAAAAATTACCCGTAAGTTGCAATTATACAAGCAGTGCAACACCTTTGTATCATGTTCACAACAGTATGATGCTTACAACCATTACAAGAACATATTTCTGTGGGTCTGCTTAAGCGAGGTCAGCTGCTTAGCCCTCTCTGCTGGAACAGCTTGTGCCAATTAAGCATTGACTTCTGACTTGTCAAGATGAGGCACAACTCCCTCTGCCAGGGGCAGGTGAACCTACAATTACTTGTAAATCAGCAGCCTCTGACTCGTCAGTAACTTCACTGAAGATTTGTTATCTTCTTAATCAGTGAAATGGTAGGTATGTACAAATGGACTGCCATCCACAGAAGGAATTAATGTCTTCAGCTTAGCCAACTCCTTCTGCTCAAATAAAATAAAAAAATCAAGCTGTTGGAGTATGCATCTCAGAGTAGAAAGGACTGTTTTACTGCAGAACCAGTTTAACATCTGATGCTTCTTTCAAAAAATTAGACAATTATTTTAATCTATAGATAACAGAACTCCCACTGATTCTTGCAATGCAAAAATCTGTCCTGAGGCTCTTACTTCTAAATACTTCAAAATGCATTTTCAAGAGAGAGGATTTTTCCATTATATAGATTTATTACTTCATGAAAAATTCAAAACAAATACGCAAGGTCCCAGAGCAGGGGGAAGATTCATCACTTGCCCAAATAACAATTAGACTTGACAAAAAAATTTCAGAATTTATTGTGGTGAAAAACTCTGGATTGGGAAAACAATGGAGTCTGTGATTAACAGTCTGCTCTAACCAGTGTTTTACACAGACAGTTTACAACAGCCCAATATGAGATGTCAGGTGCACAAGTGACAGTAGAATCCTATCACAGAAGTATTAGCAGGAACCTTTCCCATCTTACCTGCTTTCTAGTCACTAATCCAGCTCTTCAGACTTAATACAACATTTTAGATGCTGGAACTATTTCGAATTTCTTATTTGACTGCTGCTTAAGAAATGTCCTCACCCTAAATAATTTTCTCATTTTGATTGAGAGGTGAGGACTTGTAACTTTTATTTCTACACCAGAAATAACTGTGCTAAATGCAAAAACCATCAGGATTTTGAAGTCTTTATGTCTTCAGTGATAAAATCAGAGATACCTGCCTGCATTTTGAGGCAGAAAATCCAATCATTGCATTTCTGATTTAGGTGGATGAATTCTGTTTAAATCCAGTCTTGGATGCTTAATGATTTGGTTCACTGTGCTAAGAGAGATTGTAGTGTCTGTGATGTGAAAACAACATGATGGGGACCTGGAATAGACTCTGTACATGCCATCATCTACGACTCCAGTCTGCGGGGTTGGATTTCAGTTTAGATTTCAAAGCCTCAAAATCCTACTGCCAGTTCTGAGAGTCACATGCCTCCAGCAACATGAAAGTGTATGTGGGAGAAGACAAGAACTGAATTTTGGTTTTGCCTTGTAAATGATGAACAATATGACAGCTGTGTTACCAAAACTGGAAGGGCTTCCCTATTTCATCACTCTGCATTTAAAAACAGTCACTGTCTAGACCAGACTTGCTCTCACAGTAGCAGTCACTACCACAAATATCTCATATAGGAGACAATGTGGCCCTGGCCATTTTGGGGCTACTGTAGTTCTCTCTCCGCTGTTAAGTTTTGGTAGTCACTATGTTGTAAGAAATATGGAGGAAAATGTCTTCCCCATATTATAAAGCAAATCCAGCCCTGTCTGTTTGCTAACGATTTTGCTTTGGACATCAGCACTTGGGAGAAATGAACCCAAGACTCCTCAAGTGTGACCAAATATCTCCAGAGTGCTCAGAATTAGTCCTTCAGTCAGAAAGACAGTAGGTAAAGGCTGGTCCTGCCAGCTGAGACCTTAGGGCCAGCAGCTTTGCAGTGGCTGCTTGTAAAGGTACAAGACCCCTGTCTAACCAAAAGGAAACTTAAAGTCAGAGTTCCCTGAGATGGTCAACTGCTATTGTAGCAGCCTACACCAGATGGACCACAGCTGACTATTTGGCATCTCCTATTTAAAGACAAGTGGTGACCTCCAGAAAGATTTCAATTCATTTTGCAATCACAACCTCCCCCCAACTCCTGGGGGACAATCAGACCTGTGCCAAGGAAAAAAGTCCTTTTGGCATTGTGTAGACAAACACATCAACATCCATATCCACACAGTACAAGTGATGTGGTGAGCATCAGGACCATGCTCAGCTCTCCTGTTGGAATAGAGATGCAGAGATTGTTCAGCATGAGGCTCAGTCTCATTCTTTGGATATACACTGGCTCACCCTGTACACATTATCACCAAGATTTAGAACCCAGAAAAACCTCATGAAAATCCATTTCTTATTCTTTTATGTCCCAGAGCCATGCAATTTTTATTTCTGTAATAAGTTCCCGCTGTAAAAGGCTATCTTTACAGTTAGGAAACCAAATCTGAAAACATCAGTTGCTTGAAAACCTACTCAAAGTTTAAGAAGTTCCAGACTCTTCCTGTACTTCATATTCCTGCCTAATATATACACATTGTGACTGTCCAGTGATGAGTGGAGTTCCTCAGGGGTCCCTATTAGGACATCCATGTCGGCAACACAGACAGTGGGATCGAGTGCACCCTCAGCAAGTCTGCCAGCGATACCAAGATGTGTCATGCAGTCAACACACCGGAGGGAACAGATGCCATCCAGAGGGACCTTGAGAGGCCTGAGAGGCCTATGCAAACCTTGTGAAGTTCAACAGGGTCCAGCACCCAGATCAGGGCAATACCGAGCACAAATACAGGCTGGACAGAGACTGGATTAAGAGCAGCTCTGAGGTGAAAGACTTGGGGGTGTTGGTGAACAAGAAACAGTGTGAGCTTGCAGCCCAGAAATCCAGCTATGTCCTGGGCTGCATGAATATAAGCATGACCATCATGTTGAGGAAGCTGATTCTTCCCTGTACCCCACTCTCATGAGACTCTACCTGCAGTACCATGATCAGCTCTGGGGTGCCCAACATAAGAACGATGTGACTCTCTTGGAGTGAGTCCAGAGGATGAGTATGAAGAAAATCAGAAGGCTGGATCACCTATTCTACGAAGACAGGCTGAGAGAGCTGGGGTTGTTCCTGAGGGTTGGAGAAGGCTGAAGGGAGACATTGTAGCACCTTCCAGTACAGTACCTGAATGGAGTCTACAAGAAATCTGGAGAGGGGCATTTTACAAGGGCATGTAGGAATAAGGATAAAGGATAACAGATTTAAATGGAAAGAGCACAAATTTAGATCAAGTATTAAGAAGAAATTTTCTTACTGTGAGGGTGGTGAGGCACTGGGATATGTTGCCCAGAGAAGTTGTGGATGCCCCATTCCTGGAAGTGTTCAAGGCCAGGTTGGATGGGGCTTTGAGCAACTCGGTCCAGTGAAAGTGTCCTTGATTGCGGCAGGGGGGTGGAATTAGAGGGTCTTCGAGGTCCCTTTTAACCTGAACCATTCCATGCTTCTATCATCTGTCCCAAAAGATCTGAATGTCCTTAGCTTTCCTACTTGCACTGAAGGGACCCTGCATACTTTCTGAAATCAAGCTGTACATCTGAGCTTATATAGTTGCCAAAAGATTTCAGCCTTCCTGGATTTGGTAATTTTTATTTTGGCATTTTCACCAGTCCAAATAATCAGTTAATAAGATGCTCTCCCTCTGAAGATAAAGGAAAAAATTTCACTTTGAAAAACAGAATCATACTGCATGGAGAGTCTTCTGCAGTGGTGTCATTCACTCTGGCTTGGCATTGACATGACTGTGCTTGATCTCAACTGGGAGCTCAGGAGAAACTTTCACTGAGGTCAGGAGATGTAAAGACTTCACTGTGTACCTATGTGCAAGCATCCAACAAGTCAGAGATTGGTTCATGTATCCAGACTCAGCTTAAGTTTCATCCTCTAAATTTTGACTGAAGCAATATTTGACTGAACCCTTCCATCATACAGAGAGCGGATGGCAGTACCATGGATTCCTCACACAGTTTGGGAGATGGGTAGTGCAGAAGACAGCAAATGTTGCTCACCGGCAAGTGAGGAGTTCATGTAAAACATCCTTTCTCTTCCTTGTACCATTTTAAAGAAGTAATTTCTGAAATGTTTTTTTCCTCAGACCTTACACAGGCTAAAACTGATTCTGACTTCAGCGTATGTCTAGCTCTAACCCTTTCCTGTTTTGAAAGCCTGCCTTTCATTTTCAAACAAAGCCCTTTCTTCTTTGCAATGCCCCTGGAGAAATCTGCATGCTCACAGAGTATTTAAGGGTTGACAACAACAGTTTCTTAGATTTTTAAGGGTCAACATCATTTGAACTAACTTAATCTCATGGGTCCATGAAGCTAGGTTAGAAATGCTGCCTAAACAAGTACTCCATCCACGTTGTCTTAGTCCTGGCTGAAATCCAGAGACAAGGAGGAAAGCACATGGAAGTGGGGAAAGACGCAGTTAATTAAACGCCATGTTGTGAGCATCTCTATCTCCTTCAGGTCACTACAGTCATGTCGAGGGAGTACACTCACTGAAAATTCCTTCTTCCTTTGCTGTCAGCATCTAAGCTTAGTTGGCCTTAGGCCCCTCAGAGCCTCATGAGCTTTCCCTTCACTTTATCAATGAGCAGTTTTCTAGGCCTGGGTTAAAGAGCAGGCTGCTGCTTGCATAAGGGGAGTTACTCCGGAAACATCAATATGCCAGACTGTCTGGAGGAACCTCAATCGGCTCCATGACGACCTCTCCTGACAGTCCTCACACTATCATCACACAGTCCCCACCATCCTACTTTCTTCTAACGTGGGCTAGAGCCCCTCTCCTTGAAGAACCTCAGCAAGGTACACACACCGAACAAGACAGCTGTATCTCAATGTGTCGCCAACAAACTGCATCTGGAATGAAGATCAGGAAATTAAAAACTTAAATCCTTCATAGGTCCCACTTTGCAGAAAAAGATAAGGATCACCCAGCAAAACTGAGAGAACCAGCATCCACAGGGGGCAGCACAGCTGATGGTAGCCTTCATTGACACCCACACACTCCGGCTGGAAATACACAACTCTAACAGGGAGGTGTCTCCTAAAGCCTGGAAAGCTGGTGTTCCTAACACTGCTCGGGGTTTTAGACTGACAGCTATGCTGTGTGTAATTCTACTCATTTTCTGCAGAGGGGATTAGCTTTCCACTCAAGAGTAAATATAACATTTGCCAGTTATTATATATGAATTGTGGAATTCACAACATTTAATAGGTTTTTTATAAATTTATCTGCAGGAAACAGAGCTAATGATTTTTTACTGGATCAGCCTGTCGATATCAAAATGTCTAAAGAGACGCTTAATGCACTGCCAGTTGATGTAATATTTTTGGACTTCAGTAAAGCTTTTCATACTGTCTCTTACAGGATCCTTCTGGAAAAAATGTCCAGCACACAGCTGGATAAACACATCATGTGGTGGGTGAGCAATTGGCTGACGGGTCGAGCACAGAAGGTAATAGTGAATGGGGGAAGATCAGACTGGTGACCTGTCAGTAGTGGGGTTCCACAGGGGTCCATTATAGGCCCTGTGCTCTTCAACATCTTCATAAATTACTTCAATGCAGGACTGGAAGGGACACTAAGTGAGTCTGCAGATGGTACAAAACTCAGAGGAGCTGTTGACTCTCTCAAAAGCAGGGAGGCCCTGCAGAGAGACCTTGACAAATTACAGGACTGGACAATCACCAACTATAAGAAGTTCAACAAGGGGAAATGCTGGATTCTGCACCTGGGATGGGGCAACCCTGGATGTATGGATGGGCTGGGTAATGCGATGCTGGGAAGCAGTGTCATGGAAAAGGACTTGGGGGTCCTGGTCNGGTGAAGGGCCTTGAGGGGAAGTTGTGTGAGGAGCACCTGAGGTCACTTGGTCTGTTCACCCCGGAGAAGAGGAGACTGAGGGGAGACCTCATTGTAGTCTACAACTTCCTCATGAGAGGAAGAGGAGGGGCAGGAACTGATCTCTTCTCTGTGGTGACCAGTGACAGAACCAAAGGGAATGGCCTGAAGTTGTGTCAGCAGAGGTTTAGGTAGGATATTAGAAAGAAGTTCTTCACATAGAAGGGTGGTTGGATGCTGGAACAGGCTCCTCAGGGAAGTGGTGACAGCATCAAGCCTGACAGAGTTTAAGCACATGATGTGACTCTTGGGGATGGTCCTATGCAGGGCCAGGAGTTGGACTCAATGATCCTTGTGGGTCCTTTCCAGTTCAGCATATTCTGTGATTCTGTAACTGTTCCTGAAAGTCCTCAGTTGTTCTCAACAACAATAATTGCCTTTCAGGGAGTGATTCAGCTGCTCACAAACAGCTACCCAGTGCCATCCCATACAATCAAGTAGGGTCGCAAAACATTCAGGTGGGACTAATAAAGAGGCCACATAGAGGATCCCCTGCTTTTCCACAGCAGCAGCTGGAGCGCACAAGTCAAAGAGCATTAGATGGCTTCATTTAGTAGGTAATTGAACTGTCAGCATCTGTAGTTATTGGATAGACAGGAATTTTGTCTGGCTTTAATCATCCAGCCCAAACCACAGTAGCTGCTTTGGAGTTGATCTAAACCTCCAGCAAGATTCAGTTAGATTGCAGAGAGAGCTTTTAAGGACAATACCTAGCAGACTGCAGCCTTTTGTGGCTCACAAACCTCTGAGAGCAATGCCAGCATCTTTATGGAGTGCCTCATGGGGCAGACACTGTACCTTGTAAAAGTAAAAATCTTGCAGCTCCCCGGCTGCTGCTTTTTTGCTGAGGTCTTTCCAATGCTAAACTTTAATCACTTAGAAAGTGCAAAGTGCAGGTCTAGCATCAACCACTTCACAATAGCTTGTCTTGGTTCTTTAGTGCCCTCTTCTCCGAATACCATTTAAAAGCAGTATCTATAACATCAATATTTAACCACTAGGCTTGTTCCTTATCACAAGGATGAGGATTGCTGTACACGTGGGCTAAATCAGAGTGCCTAGACAGCTGATAATAATGAAAACGTCTTTCAGGATGAGGCACTTGATTGCTACTATAAAGCTTACTGGTGAAAGAAATGTGTAATCTATTTTTTTCATTGTATTTGAAATGAAGTCACTTGCTTAAATATTAGTCATCTGGATTTATATAGCTCATTTTTAAAACTGGGTTAGCACCTGGCAATATAGCCTGAGTAAGCATCAGGCTATCCCAGTCACAGGCCCATTTGATTTCTTGTTCCTCTTTTTGCAATGCGTGACAGACTTTTTTTCTAACATGATTTCCTTCCCACTTCACAGAAGACAAATCCATGCACTCAAAGCAGCTGCCTGATGGCAGCCCAGTGAAAGGAAGCAGCCTGGCAGCAGTGCCCCCCTTCCCAGTGCAGCTGGACAGCAGGGCTGGACCCTGTGCCAGCAGGGCTGAACCCTGTGCCAACAGTGCTCTGCCACATCTTGTCACCCTCAGGGCAACAGGGTGCCCCAGGTACAAGAAAATGGAGTGGCAAAGTATGTAATTTTCTGCCTGTGGTACAGAGATCAAGGTAATTTTCAATATCACTATCCATGACATTTTCCTGAACATTGAAAGAGATTTTTCCTGCTATAAAAAACATCCCTCTCTCCTTTCCCAGCTGTCTTTGTACTTCCTTTCCCAAGTGTTTCACTGTTGGTTTTTCTCTGCCTTTGCCTTAATTTTCTGCAGTGTAGCACAAGTACAAATCATGCTCCTGGCAGAAAAGACACTGAAAAATTCTGTCTGTCCTCTGTCTGACTAAAAGCTGTGCAGAAGACTTTGTGCTTTCTGCACATCTGGAGATGGCACTGATAAAGACAAACAGCCTAATGATGATACCTAATGATTTATTTTTCCTTGGGGAAAGTGCTGAGGATACTAGATATACTTTGCAACGTTGCTCCCAGGAGAGTTTATATAAGCAGGGAAATGAATTAATAGGCAGCCTTATAGGGAGAGACGAATTTGTGAAAATGCACAAGCATTAATGAGATTTGCTGGAATGCCAAATACCTGAGACATAGTCCATGTCTCTGTACCCAGTGAGCACATATAGCACTGGTGAGGTCTGTCCCACTGCACAGGGACTGCCCCTGGGGGACCACTAGCACAGCTATCACTCACCAGAAATGATATATGCATCAGGGATCACTGGAATACTGATGTGGAAGGGAGCAGGCACAGCTGAAGGCACCAAGTGTGCTGGACATGGGGATGCATGGCTGGAAATTAGGAGGAGCTCGGATAAAGATGGGGAGCCTTCTTTTTGTGAAGAGAAATAGATGAGTCTTAGCCTGTATGTGCATTAGTGGGAAAACTGCTCAATTGCCATTGTCTCCTGACATGCTTTTGTAACAGCTGTAATTAATTTCCCTTGGAGAACCCAGACTTTCAAGCCGCATACCTGGCGTAAAAGGAGTTCATGCAACTCAAAGGTCAGCACAGTGCTAAGTCTCAGTAAGAAAGCATTTCCCGGGGCTAGGGGATTAGGAAACCATTTAAAACTAGGGAATCATATATAATACAGAGGGAACTTGTCTGGCTTTCCTCCAAAAGCTACGCATTATTCGTTAATCAGAAAACAGATCTCCATCTCTACTGAGAACACTTCTTCCTCCATTTGCTAAGTGGAAAATGACAAACAAGCTAACTGTGCCCTCTCCCACATCCTTTCTTCTTCTGTCTGTCCAGGCATCCTCATTGCTTTGCCCTCCTTCAGTGCACCACAGCTGTACCAGTGGCTACTTACTTGGCACCGCCAGCAACCTCGGGGGCGGTGGAGGTGGAGGAGGCGGAGGTAACAGTGGAGGTGGCCTGCACTGGCAAATTTCCTGGCAGCTCTCTGTAACTTTCTCTGCTACAGGCTTGGAGCATGACTTCTGGGGCTCACCCTGAGTGATCTGTGAAGAAACAAGTCATTGTGTGAGCAGCAGAACAGTGACAACTGATTTTACATCAATGTGTTTCTTGGATTTAGACTGAGTACCCGAGTGGCACCTCAGACCTGTAGTGAGAACTGAGCTCACATTCCTCACTAAGATGACTAAAAGAGTGTCTATTCCCTATGTGGTTGCCATTTTTTATCTTTTATTTTTTACTTAATAAAATATCTTCAAGACGCCTTTCCCCTCTGTCAAATTTGGTTGAAATTGGCCAGCTGGTTTTTGAGTTATTACGGGGTAAGGAGAAGGCAGGCAGTGGCAGACAATATGATTGCATAAGCCTTCTTTCCTTAGGAAAGCCATCTAGCAGCATGCATTATTCACAGGGTCATTGCTGCAAGCCAAAGAGAGCTAATAAAAATTACAAGACAGTTAGGGTCAGGATTATGTTCATTTTCCTTATGGCATAACTGGAAGCCAGAGGACATCTCTCCTCTGCTTTGCCAGCATCACTTTGAAGTTCAGAGAGCGTTTCACAGGGTATTTCACTTCCCACCAAGAGGAGAAGGAAAACATATTTTACTCATCTGTAGATCACAGCAATGACAGGGTTAAAATGGAAATGCCACACTGTAACCTGTGCAACATGCAATGTTGGCTAGCAAAACTGAAGATGAGGCACTGCAGAACCCAAGTGTGGGCATCGATTGGCAACGGACAATGATTTAGTCAGTATTGGTATATGATATATTCAATAGGTTGATCTAGTCATGACAAGGACCACTTATGAACAGCAAATTTGTCTTATCATCAGTAGTAGTTACATAACTAATGATTTAAGGAATATTCATTAAAATTCCTAATATAATGCTAAAAAATGGAGTCAGTCCCCAACGAAAAGGAAATTTGCTGAGCATCACAGAAGCTTCTGAGTGGTATCAACTTCAAAGGTCTCTAAGCCAGCTCTTTCTGAATGACTTACACTCAGATGGAAAATACTGGATACAATTTTAAGACGACAAAGCGAAGTGTAAAAGATTAATAATCATGTTATCTAACAAGCATTTTGAATCTAAGTCTCAGGAGACTGTCTGAGACAGACTTGTTTCTTGCTGAAGCTAAGGACAGTTATGCTAGCATTCAACTATTGCCTCATACAGTTTGGTCTCAGGCGGGTTACTGTCCTAATAGTTTTGGCCTAACATCATCCTCTGTAATCAGGGTTTTTCCACAACGTGTTGGTCATTACAAAACGGAGGTCTCATGCCATGCTTTCTGATTTCTTTTAGGCATGCTTCTTCTGCCTTTCTGTCTATCCTCAGGGTCACTCAGGGTTTCCTTCTCCCTGCTTCTCTCTCCCATCCAAGCTTTGCTCCCCTTCCCTGCCAGCTCTGGGCACAGTCTGTCTCCTCTACCTTTTTAACTCTAGCCCCCAGGCTAGGCACCTCTCCCACTACCCACAGCTGGGCACCAAGGGGCCTGTGCTGCCTCTTGGCTGCAGGAAAGCTGTACACAGTCATTTTAAATTTCTGGCCAAAAAGAGAGATGTGGCTAATTAAAATAACATCACTGCACAAAGGACATGTTCACATGCGTAGGAGGTTTCTAAATGTAGAAAGACGCATTACTCTGGCCTCAGGGAAATGGAGGTAGGGCTTTGTTGATTAAATATTATAGGGAGGGAGGGAGGAAAGAACAGAAGAGTCTACGTGTAGCTGAGTTGGAAGGACTGCTCAGCACAGCATAAGGCAGAAGGCTCAGTTCTTTAAACAGCTTGTCGAAATCTATTACCAAACATAGGGAAAAACAAATTCGGCACAAGTGCTTTCCAAGTTTCCCCTTCACCATCAGGTAACAGTAAGAGGATGGTTAAAGACCATCTCAGACAGCTTCCAGGAACTTACACAAGCTCTCTGAATGCCCTAATGAATCAAAGTGACTCGGCGGCATAATCCCTCATGACTGGTAATAAATCTGTCTGCTAAGCAGGTTTATTTATTTTTAAAGTAAGTGATCCCAGGCAGCAGAATATCCTCCACACTGCCTCAGCTCTTCCAACACTGTTCACACGTGGCGTTGGGGTGCTAGGCAGGCTCCCAAGAAGAGCCCTGCGTGAAGAGCGCCCACTCCACGCAGTGGCTGTGGCCTACCTGCGGTACCTCCTTGTTGAACGGGTGTGGCAACATTTACTGTGCTGACGGAGGGAGGTGGGGTAACATCTCTCCACTGGCCCCAGCAACTGATTAGGAAGCAACTATTAACTTCTAGGTATACCTACTGTCCCCTAACTGGGTCCTTTGTTATTGAATCCTATGAGCTCACTTCAGTCTAACATGAGCCAGTGTGATGGGAGAAGGTAGACACAGGGAAGAATAACATTGAGCAGACTTGGAGCCAGCTTTGTTTGCACACCAGAAGCAGCTTTGTGTATGTAAGTCTGAAGACCGTACTGGTATGGCAAAGCTACATTGACTTACTGCTCTAACCTAATATGAACATGAAACAAAAGCTTGTTCTGTCTTTTTTTTAGAGCTAATGACTGCTTTTAAATCCCTGGAGGCACTCCTACCCTAAGCTGATAATAGAGTGTCCCCAGAAACCAATGGATAATTTTCTCAATTACTTTGCAGACAATATTAACACTATACATGACCAGCCACTCCTTGCTCCTGTCTACTTTGAAAATATTACTTTTGGGGGGAAAAAAAAAAAAAGTTGCTTTGTCTCTCAATACCTGAGCCCAAACCTTTAGCAAAGTTCCCCATGATCATTTTTAAAGAATCGGGAAAGAACTGACATTTAAAAGCAGTGGCTTTATCACCTATTTCTCTTCCTTCTATTTTCACTGAGTAAAATGTCTGGTTGTTAGAAGATACCTATAGGCACACAGATATTACCTTGCCAGGGCTTTCTCTTAGATGTTAGTTTTCAATAACAAAGATATTGGGTGAAATCTGGCAGGAAAAGGAAAGACCCAAATAGAGGTTGAGGGCCTCGAACAGGACAGAAATAGCCAAGGACTGCTGCAAGAAGATAGAATAGTAACAGTAATATAAAACAGTAGATAACAGTAGCAAAATAGAATTGGGGGAAAAAAAAAGACATTTGGATCCTTTTCAAGGAAAAAAAAATCCCCCTGTTGATGTCTATTAGTCTTCTTATGAAAGAAATGAAGGCTATTACTTGTGTTTCCTAAAGGTAAGCAGAACAAATCACTAGAAAATATGCTTTAGGGAACAATCTTGCTCTGGCAGAAGATGATAAAATAATACTCCATGTTTCTTTCTTACTGTCTGCAATTCAAGGTATGTTGCCTTTATAGCATGTGGCAGCAGAAAAAAAGCAGGTTGAAAGAGCCTAATCTTTCTCTGGCCAGGTCTACTCGTTGAATCTGGCCTCAAACATTACTGCTTGCTTGTTCTGCTGGACCCTTCCATGGTCCCAGAATGGCTTTGGAAGCCCTTTGCAGGTTCAGGTGTATCTAGAAACCGAACAGGCTGCCAGGCAGTTTGTAGCACACAGGTTGCCTTGGCAAGGAGTCACCTCTGGAGATGGATCCCACAAGGCTTGCTTCCTAGCTGTTACCTCTGCACCTTTCAGCCATTCCTCTGGGGGCTGGAGAAGCCATGAACACGTCTTCTTGGCCTGTCTTAACCTTGGTTGTTTGTTTGGCATGAGGCTTTCTTAAAACACACTCAGCAGCTGGCCAGTCTAGACATATGTTGCCTGGACTTCAAGCTGATGCATTTTTTTTCTCTGCTCTGAAAATATGTAGAGTTGACTTTATGGATGTTTGCATTTGATGTGAACATGTTTTGCAAAAAGGACAAATGTTTTAAAATATTTATGGAAAAGAAAATCGGCTCCACAAATGTCCAGGGAAAAACAAAGAGAAAGTGGTAACTGCTGGTTTTCTTTTGTAGTCTCTGTTGAAGTTTGTGCCTGTGGCATATTTCTCTTTAATCCAAAATTTCCTTTAGAAAGAGTGGTCCTAGTGCTGCTTTGCATAAAGTGGAGGAATAAATCTGCATGTGGCCAGAACTCTTTAGTATTTCATAGAGTCCCGTGTGATTGCAGTAGTCCACAAGCATGTTCTACAGAGTGGGATGGGAAAAGAGGATTAATTCACTCCCTGGAGGGCGGCCCTTTTGCGACTTTTTTAATCAGGTAAAAGGACGAAAGCTTTAAAAGAAAAGAGCAATTGATTGAAAAGGCACAGGGACCTCTAAAAGCCTCCTGGTGTGGCAAGAGCTTTGTCTCTTGGAAGCAGTCTACAGAGATGAGATCTCAACACCGCTGCATAAATCCCAGGACAGCTCTGTGTAATTCACATCAGAGTTAATCCAGATCCATGTTTATGAAACCAGAAAAAATGTGACCCTGCTATTTATCATGACCCTTACTGCTCTGTTTTTTAAATTATGTCAAAAGCATCAGACAGAATCATCCCAGCCTTCTTGTCAGAGAGCTGGCTACCAGGCTAATGAGAAAAAATTGTGGGTTTTGTTTTGGTTTTGACCTTAATAAAATAAATGCTTCTCCTTTGATTACCATCTGACTGATTCTCTCAAGTGTCACAAGGCAGGGCCTAGGGAGGGAATGCAAAGTGGGAGGGAAGGCCATGCCACACATAAGTCATTGCACAGACCAATGGGTGAAGAGGGGCTGGGAGAAGAGACATGAGAAAACATGACGGCTGCTATAGATGGAGAAGGGGCAGGGGAGCGACATGATGCAACATTACAGAATTAGTCAAGGAGAACATGGCTTGTGAGACTTTGAAGATAAACAGCAAGGATTATGACTCAACATGGGGAAGGGAGTCATGGGAGGGGTTCAAAGATGAAGGAGTTTCAGTCACAGGAAGGAAGGAAGGTTGGCATGCAGGTGAGCACTCCACACCTGCCCTTCCCATTTGTACCTGCTGGTGGGAGCCCTAGATTCAGCCTAGTTTTGGGAGAACGGGACATAAGCTTGAGGAGTTTTATTGCTTACTGTTTGACAGAACAGCAGGCAATAGCACAAGTACAGTTGATGAATGGGACAACAAAACTTCCAAATTACAGCAAGGAAAGGCTGGGCTCCTTGGCTTTTGCATTTCTCTGAGCCTGTTTCAATTTTTATAAACACAATTATTTTTGAAAGATTGTCTTAGATCATCCGAGTAGTTTGCCAGAAAGATGTTTATGCAAGTTTTTTTCTATCTGACTGACTGACTACAGGAGAGAGGTTGCATGAGCATCTCTTTTCACCCAAGTGTGCTTCCCGAAAAATGCAGTTATAGTTTTAACTTAAGCTCAGCTACCTGAATACTTGAGCAGGACAGCAGGAAGGTAGTGCAGGCAGGGATTTTTATGACAGGGGAATTGGTTTAAAGGAGGTTGTTTTTGTTGTATTTCCGTCCATTTTAATCCGTAAGGAGCACAAATCCTCTTTGTCATTCATGGCAAGAGACAAGATGCTAAAACAAACAACATCTCTCTTTAATCTCTTGGGAGTCAGTAAGTTTAGATCAGGGAGTAAAAGACGTGGAGTCTCCACTGTGTTTTCTCCAAGAAAGAAACTGTAATTGGTCAGCTCTTGAACGGCACTTGGCTGGCTCATCAATCACTTCTCTGAAGACATATATGATAAATAAACTTTAAAATATCGAAGTGACGCAATTTGAGTTGAGCTTTGCTGCTGTTCTGAGTCTCCAAACTGGACGGGCGCTCTCCCTCACTATATATCAGTTTCTCCCAGTCTCCCTTGATGGTCACCTCACATTACAATCAAGGTCGTACACCACCACCGCGTCGGAGTTGGCAAAAGCTGATTCAGCCTTTAACCCAGAGAATCCTCAATTCGCCATCAACACCGAAAACCCACGGCAAGGCATGACCGCCGGGGCTCCGCTCCGCCACTGCCTCTTTCCGTGCATCTTGCCGCCTACAGCAAAATGCGCTTTCCAACCCTCCGGGTGCCAGCGCGCTGAAGAAAGTCAACTCCATCCTGCTCGGACCGATCGCTCTCGGACCGAGTTCGGCTCTCCGGGTCTGTCCCCGGCCGCCCGTCCCGCACACCCGCCGTCCCGCAGCACCCGGCGAGGGGGGCCCGCGCCCCTGAGAGCAACAGCTCACCCCGATCGGGGGCCGCCTGCGCGACCACCGCCCCGCCACGGCCTCCTCCCGCAGTGCCGGGGGTGCCGGAGGGGCTCTGCCCGCGCCCCCGCTCTGCCCCCGCCCCGGCCCCGTCCCGCC
>VYXB01007876.1:246919-292994 GCA_013397135.1 Pachyramphus minor
GAGGGAGGCAGGGAGATGGGCGGGTGGGGAGGGGAAAGAGTGGTCGGGAAAACCCAGAGCCCTGCAAGTCCCAGCTCCCTCAGCAGGGAGATGCGCCTCCAACCCCGCCCTGCCCACCTCCCTCCGCGCCCGCCCCGCCGGCTCCCCCTCCACGGGATGCTCTGGCGATCGCCGCCGGCAGCCTGCCCGTGCCGGGGGCTCCCCGGCCGGCGCTCACCGCTGAGCCCGGGGCTCCCTCGCACCCGAGGGGGTGAGCGAGAGGCGGAAAAAGTTTGGAGCCGGGCGCAGGGGAAAAGGGGTAGGACCGGGGCCGGAGCCTGAGGGGGGAGGCGAGGGGAGCGGCGCGGCCGCGCAGCCCGGGAATTGCATCTCCCCTCTGCCCGCCGGCGCCGGCGCTGCTGCTGCAGTGATTTTTCAAGCCCATCGAGGCAGTCCCTTCCGCGCACGGCTCCCCTCGTCTCTCCCTCCCCGCCCGGGCTCCTCCCGGCGGCGGCTGCTCTCCGCTCAGCCCCGGCGGGGGCGGCCCCCGGGAAGCTTGGGCACCTCCGGCAGCCGGGAAGAGCCGCACCCGCCCCCCGCGCCCTCCCGGCAGCCGAGAGAGGGACCGAGCCAAGGGGGAAGCGCGGGATCACCCGGCACCCTCCGCCCTGGAGGAGCCTCATCCAGAACGGGGTTGGTGGTTGTTGCTGTTCCCCCCTTCGCCCACGGTGATACAAGGACTTGTCCTGTGACGGACGGGAGCTGAGGCTGGGTCAGGCCGGTGTCTCTCGGATGTAATACGGAAGACGCATTTGTGTTTCTATGTTCTCGGAAAGCACGAGGAAATGTGTAACGGTGCTTGAGGGGAAGTGGATAGACCACCCCCTCTCCCCACCCCGCCATCCCCCCAATATCAAGGCATCTCAGACCAGCTTCCCCACAAGAAGGAAACAGTAGAAAATCAAGGATGAAGATGGTTTTGCTTTCAGTGAAGTGGTAAATGAACAAAACTACTGCTCTGTGAATGGTGGCTGTTGCTGGAAGTTGGGTTTTGTGGGTATCATCATGACCATAGATGTCTGTTGTTGGGTCAATGGCACAGAGGTCCTGTTTTCAATGTTTCAAATGCAGTAAGCACACAGGTTTGATCAAAATATTGGACACAGTGTTGATATTTCATATCCAGAGATGAATAGGTTTGAGGATACTGAATTTAGTTTTTCTTTGTATTTCTTACACCCAGTGAGTCAAGTTCAATAATCAGTTTCATAAAAATTTGCTCAGAGAAGTGGGAATGGAAATACATTAACTTCTCAGCTGATACACAATTAAAATTTTCTTTTCATGCCACTGTTACACCACCATCTCCATTCATTTCAGCCTCAACAGGCGGTGCTTTAAATGTCAGGACTATAAGGCCCAGCAGCACCTTACAAATGAGAACAGCATACTGGAACGTGATGGTGTTAACACCTGAGTTGTGGTAGACTCATTGAACCTGGACATTTATTGTAAATCCCCGCTTTGTGGTTTTGTAAGGGCAGAATACAGAGAGGTAGAAACATCGTGACCTTGGGTATAGGTAGTATTTGTACAGCAAATATATTTTCTGTAATGATGCTGAAAAGATGTCGTCCTTTTCTGTAAGCCTACTGTGTAATACACAGGGCTTAATATATTGTGCTCATTCAATTATAGTTTTAGTGAGCTGGAGTCACAAGAGACAGCAAAGCTTTTCAGGCTTTCTGGTGATTTCCTGAAGGTATTTCAGCACTTGGTCACAGTACAGAACATAATAAATTGCACCATCTGTATACATAGTTCTTGGTTCTTGACAGAATGAGAGATAAGGCTTTAGGCATTGTAAGCCCAAAAAATACAACACAGATTTATTTTCTTTCAGTATTTACAATGCCTTAATGTCTGAAGAACTGTGGATTTGCCTGCCATTAGCAATTGTCCAAGTAGCTATTTGTGCGTCTCAAAGCACTGTTTCTGTGGTTCAAAGACAACCCAGGGAACTGAGTAGACAGAGCCAAAGTCAACTCAGTTGCATGGAAGCAAGTGCAATCAGGGATATTGTTCTGATACAAAAAAGAGCAGAGTTTGGACCAGGTAATCAGCATCCTTTCTGTTTCTCTCTGGTAATTGGCAGTTCCCTTGGGAAAATGATTGGTCTGCAGATATATTAAATCCATCCTTTGGACCCAGTCATGTGGTCCACACACAGGAATATCACCCATTAGTCTGAATGGCTAAAGAAAGGCCTGAATATGTGCCCTGTTCTTGTCCACATGACACCAGCGCTTTTAATTAATTACGCTGGCTTCTCTTCTGTAGTTTCTATGGAGAGAAAATAGAGTCCAGGAATTTTTCCCATTTATAAGGAAGATAAATGATGTAATGCTTGCAAGGCTGTATGCCCTGAATCAATGACAGGCTTGAAATATGTTTTGCTTAATAACGCGTTAAGTATTTTGTAGCACCAGGACTGGTGTGCGGAAGAACAGGATGATTTGTCTGTAGCAGTCACTACTGAAGTGTTGAGCAGGATAATGGCTAGGGCTACCATCCCTAAATCAGAACCAGGATTTCCTGGGCTGTAGTACCACTACCAGCCACAACTCCCCTGCCACCTTGGGCATATTTTCAAAAACAGCGTGACCAGATCTAGCTACCTGAAATTTGTATTGTGTTTGGTGGGAAAAGCAGTAACAGGGTCCTGTCCTCCAAAATGTGTTTAACACATCACAGAAATCATGACCAATGTCAGTTCCTTTGCTGGTGTGATGAGCAAAGGTCCATGCTCTGGCTCAGTGCTCTGGAGATGAAAAGTGCATTATAAGTAAGTGTAACAGCTCAAAATAATAATCTCAGCTATTTTAAAAAGGGTTTTTTATTTTGTTTTCAGAAAAAGACTGCACAAACAGCATCATTCAAGCAGTGTTTTGGAAGCTTTAAGTCGAATATTAACACTCAATAGAATGATGACCATTACTCTTTCCCTTTCATCTTTGATTTCACTACCAAGGGAGTCTTTATGTTGTTTACTTTGTGGTTTTTTCTCAAAACAATTGCTGATAATTGAAAAAGTCATTATTAACACTCCAGTGCAATAGCTACTCAGAAAGCATTAGTGAGGACTGCAGCACTGATTACCTGTACAAACAAATATTACTGTACTCCTTTAATCTAAGTAGCCATAATGGTTATAATAGACTTTATGAGGCTATTTATTTTGTTGGTATTGATGGAGTTTACAACATGAATTCAAAAGGGCACAGGAGTAGGTTCTCTTCAAGGCTGACTTGTCAAAACTTCATTAAAATCAATAGGTATTCCCCAGTCTGACTTTAGGCAAGCTTTGTCCCTATGTCTTCTGAAACATCAGAGTGGAGTTTTAGCTGGAGCCAGCAGCAGAGGAAGTGAAGACGATCTCTTCTCAGGCTCTGTGGTCACTCAGGTCTAGAAAGAATCCACTTAAGCTTTTTTTGCTAATGACATTTCTGGATGTGAGTCAATGAACTGAAGAAGAGTGTCCGACCTGGTGAAATGCTAGCCAAAACATAAACAGAAAGTATTTCAGCACTGAATTTTCAAAGCCTTTTTCATCCTGAAAGCATGGTCCGTCTCAGATTAATTTCTGCATTTCAGTCTAGAAAATGGTCAGCAAGCAGGTAAATGTACAGCATCACTTTGGCTTGCACTGAAAATATTTTTGCTGCTATTTTTAAAGGATATTTTTATTGCTCCATATATCTAAAGCAGTGCTTTCAACATGTGGAATACAAATTTATTGTTTTTGGATTGAAAATCTCTGCCAGGAATCCACATCTTATTGGGAAGTTTTTAGAAGATCAGAAGTCGATAAACCTCACAGTGTCCGAAACAGTGGAGGCATTTGCATTTCTCCAAACACCATCATCAGTTCCCAGGGAGGGGAGAGGATTCTTCTTGATGATCCCAATTATTTGATAAAAACGAGGACCATGCAAGGAATAGATTTGATTTTTGGAAGATTTGATCATTTAAGATTTGATTCCCAACTTTGAGAATAATAGAATAAATTGTTATAACAACTGGTTCTTTGATTTTCATTATATTCAAGGACTGGAAATAAGTTTTAAGTTTCATTAGTGTCTGGATTTCAATAAGTGTCCTTCAAGTTTTCTCTCACATAAATATGGACTATTGCACTGCATCTGGAAAACAAAAGCAGTGTCTCCTTTTCCTTGCTATAGAACAGGAATACCATAACGAAAATCGATGGCTCTGTGTCAGTTTAGGTGAGGAGTAAATAGGACCAATGTTGGAGAGCTGCATCATGTGATCTTTAGCTTGTACTCCATCACCTGAAACTACAGGACATGGCAGATTTGTATTCATGGCCAAAAAAGCTGTGGCTATACATCATGTAAGCCTGTTCTTGTTTTTTCAGTTTTCTAGCTCTGAGATGCCGCATTCGGTGATAAACAGGCCTCCTGCTTACTCACTTTCAGTAGTTTCTCACATTTTGTTCTCTTCAGCAAATGGATTTGCTCAGCAGCATCCCTACTCTATGTTTATAAATATAACGATAAAATGTGTGGGATTAGTTATTAAAGTGTCCAGAAAAGTCTTGGATATGAGGAAGAGCTTGTATGTCCCCAGTATGTCTGGTTTTTTCACCTTTATCAATTGTTCACACAACACATTACTTCTTCTTACATATATTCCATTCTTAGTCCCTTATGGCTATTATAATGAAGTCCCTACATCCTGAGTGAACTACAGGTTGCAGGAATCACTTAGGTGCTGTATCACTTTTCATTCATTATGTATTGCTGCTTCAGTCTCATTTGCCTTTACAGAAGACTAAATACTTTTTATTTGAATGTGTAAAAGACATTATGAAAACACTGCTTTCACATTTACTCTTGGACTCTGTTTGGCTCCCTTGCAGATTCAACGTAAAAGGCAGGGCTGGTTACACATTTCCAAGAGGAATTCCTCCTCTGCTTTATAAGGGAAATCCAGTACAAATGTCTAATAGTTGTGGTCTGTAGCTACTCCACTGGAAAATGACTGGTCAGGTGATAAAACTTCAGCAAACCCTAGTAAGCCCTGAAAAGATACCTTGTTGTTTACTCCATACTACTATTAAGGCTGTGTTTCTGTACTATCCTTGAGGTTCTTGTGGATGCAGAACGACATAAGACCAGAACCATGATTGCCAAGACTATTATGGAAACAGATAGACAGCAAATACAGCACTAAGTGAAAGTACAAGAGTCTAAGTAGTTCCAGATGAAAGGCAAGGATGGAGAATCACTGCTTCTAAAACAAAACTATCAGTATAGCTGCCTTTTTTTGCCTTTTTTTTTTTCTTCAAGGAGAAACCTGCATATATTTCGGTCTGACTGATAAAATTTTGATTGTCAGTTTAGTGAATCCCAAGCATCAGAATATTCCCCAAAACTACAAGTGCAGCAGTTTCTATGCCTAGCAAAAGTATGATTGAATTGGGGACTAAAACTACTGTGTGCAGGTCTGTATATTTGACAGTCTTTCATTAAAAAATTCTTGAAAGATGGTCCATTTCACAGAACATTGCTTTCCCTTTCTTTCCCCTCTCTCTTACCTCTTATCTCTGTTTTTAATTGACATGATTCCCAGTTTGAAAAATTAGTAACCAGATTTTCGAAAGCTGTGGGTCTGCAGATCTCAGGTATGGGTTGTCCAACCTGTCTCGGTGGCTGCGAGCACACAGATCAGCTGGGTTCATATCTGAATTCCAAGCTGTGGGGATGCTAAGAGGAAATCATGAAGGTGTTATTAATTGTTGTAGAAAATACTGATAGAAACATGCCCCAAGCTTCACTTACCCATAAGTTCTACAGCGGTGGATTTTGATAAAGAGCCATTCTACTGTTTCTTTAACAACACATTTGACAAATGTGGCACCCACTGTGGTGAGGTAGATGAGATAATCTGTGCCACTGACAAATATGTGACATTTGTTAATGGTAGGGAAAGACATAAGAGGCTGTGCCAATGTTCAACACAGAATTTTAGTGAATATTTTATGTCAGCTGAGGTTAAGAGTTAAGAGCCAGACTCTGAGCAGGTCAGACTGTAATGGGCCCATCTGTCTCATAACAAGAGCTATTGATTGGTTATAAATCACAGCTGGTGGGGGACTATCACAAAGATACTGCCGGCAGCAGAGCTTGCCACTGAGATCTGCTGCGGTCGTATAGCGCTGGGGATAATGGGGAGAGTTTCTTTCCAACATCTGGATGCTGAGAACCAAACACTGCTCTGGGGCAAACACCCAGCACATTTGTACTCTCCTGACAACATACTACGGTTCTGTTTGCAGCTGGGAAGGAAGATCCAGCATTTTGTCAGTGCTTTCTAGACTTTTACAGAGTGTTAAATCTAAGTCTTTTGCATCGTCTGTGTCTGAAGTCACCCTGAGGTACATCAATCCAGCTGGCCACTGCTGTCAGGTGTTACACCCTGCGTGGTCTGTAACGTCTGAACAAAGAGAAGAAGATGCCCCCATGGGTGCCTACGCTTTTTGGTGTACAGAAGATACACTGGGATCTGCCTGCTGATCATAGGTGGTAGATTGGTAAGATACTGCTAGAATCTCGTTATATTAGGCCACTAGATAGAAGGGTGTTTCTTTCTGGCTTAGACTGGCTGTCAAAGAGACACACACACACACACAGACTGCCTGAGAGACCATGTCTCCTTCCTTGTATGGAAGACAGCCAAACATACAGGTGTTTCAGAACTGAAAACTGCACTAATCCTTACTTGGCCACTGAAGAACAGACGATTGCTGTTACAGAGGTTAAAATATCTGTATTATGAAATATTTTAAACATTGAGGTAGTGTGGGTTCCTATTGACCCCTCTATGTATTTTCTAGGGTCAGAAGATGTTTTTCTGGCAGCAAGGCCCACTGCAGAGGAAGGCCTGGAGGCATACACAGTGCAAAGAATTTTCTCAGCTGGACATAAAGGAAAGGCAACAATATATTTAGGCAATGATTCCAAGAAAAAAGCTGTAAGTTCTGAAACTATCTCCTATTAATAAAATCTCAGTTATTATCTTTATGTTTCTAAGATTCCATCTTTTTGGCAACATTCAAACCCTTGATACGTTCTTTTTCCTTCTTCATCTTAACAAATACATGTTCTACCAAATACTAGGTAAAAGAAGAAGTCCATAGTTCCTGCAGCTGAAGCACTTACACCTTGAAGTACTCTTTATCTTGCGGTTTGCTTTGTTTCATGAAATTGAGAGAGCTCTCAGGAGGTTCCAAGAAGACAGTGGTTAAGGTTTCCATCTTCATGTCCCCTAACATCAGTGCCCACACTCTGTCCCACACAGATTGAGGTGTGCTCTCTCCTGCTTTAAAATGCCACCATCCTGCTCAGCCTACATGAAAAGGGATGAAGGAACGTGGTGCAAAATTCCTATGCTGTCTTTGTTGTGATGAGTGATGAGCCACATGATGGTTTTGCTGGCACTAAGAATTCTTGGCTAGTGAGTAAATTTTTGGGGTATTTTTGTATATGCAACATATTTGCTTGCTGCATACTTGTGATATAATCAGACAGAAGAAAGAAGCTAGATGTATTTTTATGTACTCTATCACTGGATATTTTAAAGGATATTAGAAATGCATCTGTAAGGATCAACAGAGGCTAAACCAGTTTGAAGACTAGAGGATGGATCAGATCCATCTTTGTCAGCCCTTTCTGTTCCCCATACCACCAAGTATTAGTCCATGCCATATTTTCACAATGGTTTTCATTTCAAAGTGGAGTAGGTTTTGAATGATGTTACTTTCACTTTTTCCATTTTTCTTTGCTTGTTAGTTCTGCTTGTCTGTGCAGGACATGGAGGAAGAGCCTGTGTCTTTTTTTTTTTTTTTTTTTTTTTTTTTTTTAATTTTGCAATTTGTTTTTTCTCATTCGGATGTCTTGGAAACCCCTGGGAGCCACTGTTTTGAGGAACCTTCCCATCAACTTATCTGACGCAGCGGTGGAAGATAACTGGTGTACAAGGTGTTATGAAGAGATAATGGAAGCAGCAGTAGCTGATCTTTGCTAATGACGACAGCTTTCAGCTTCTCCTGGCACAGTGTCCACCTAAGCACACAGCCACATGCAGTCTTAAGCAGTGTTGGCTGGGGACACTCACTCCCCAAGGAGTAATATGTTGATGTGTGGGGTGTCTCACACGGCTGACAGCCCCTCGCATGACTTTGTGTGACCCCCTGTCTTGTTTAACTGATTGTTAAGCTCTGTCTTAAGATGCTTCCTATGTCTTTTATCTTATCCCTTGTTTCAAATCCCAAATGCAGGACCCCCCACTGGTTGCTAATTTGAGAAGAAACACACCTAAAGCCCCCCTGCAAGACTGACATTATTTTGCATTCATCTCAGTGCCATCTAAGCATTTTGAGATCCTCTGATGAAAGTCATTACATAAATGCAAAGGATTGTATTCTTCAATGTTTAAATCATGACAGATTTTGAATACATATTTTTTCGTGAGTCAGTCATGAATAATTACAATTTGCATATAATATTTTCCTGTATTCAGCATACCCTCCTTCTCATTGAATCTTTCTGACTTGTGCTGCTGTAATAGCTCTAAACCTGAATTACAGAAGCAATTGTAGATTACCTTGCTATTAACTTGGTGATGAGTAATCTTTTTATACCTATAGGCAGAAATAATTGACAATTGCCTGTAATGAGCACGGAAAAAACCCATAACCAAAGGAAATATTTCTCTGTTTATGAACTGATGAATGCATTTTACTTTTTTTGTATCCAAAGCTATAGTGACTGTCTCATGTGAATATTATTTTCTTTTCCTTATGGATGCAGTGCCAAGGGATGAGCTAATATTGGGCCTTCACTTAATATGGCTTTGGTCAAATGCTAAGAAATAGGTAGGGATGCCCCAGTGCACTTGCAGACTTAAAGAGCAGAACACTGTGAAGGTATATATTTTACCCTATTTTATATGGTACTGAATTACATAAATTATATAATATTAAAGGAAAGTGATTAGCAATTCTCTGTCTTTGAAGTATCTTTGTTTGCAAAGGGCAAGTTATTTTTTCTTGGAAACACCATGTTATTTATCTAATTAGCTCCTTAGCTGCCATTTTCTGTTTCCCCCTAAAAAAATTGGCCAGGTGACAGCAGCAGTCCTGCTGAGTCCCAGATGTGGGAGAGGAGCTGAAATGCCTGCAGCAACCTGTGTGTACCCATGCCTGTAGAGCACTGTCCAGTGAACTGGAAATCCACAGTCCAGCTCCACACACTTGTCCTAGACATATAGGAATGTAATTCTGCCATTATATACTGGATATTGCAGTCGGGAGCAATTCTTTATTGCTTTCAGAAAGCAACATGACCAGAGTTGGGACCTACATGGGCCTGCCATGCTGCTTTCCAAAAAAAAAAAAAAACCCTTGTCCTTTTGAATGTGTCTTCCGACCAGAAAAGGAAATAGGGTCCTGAAGATGGTATATCCTATGGCTCCTTTCATTATGGGGGGTTTTAGTAGGGATGACTTCTTGATCGTGGGAACAAATGTTTACTCTTGAGTTAAAAAATTGCCTCATAATAAAGCTGTTTTACCAGATGCTGTTTGCCCCATCCCTCTCCTGCACTTGCATATATTCTCATAATGCTCATTTTTGCTGTAATAATCCAGCATCAACTATGCTGATAGTCCCACACAGAACTATTTAGAACAACTAAGAGCTGCTTTGGGTGCCAGAGCAAACGGGCTGGTTCTCTTTCCCCTTTTAACTTTGTTTTTCCTTCTATAGATTAAGCCAGTGCTGATCTCCCCTTCTCCCTTGCCCTGGTGATGGTGGAGGGGCAGAGCAGTCCCGGGGTGCAACTCCAGAGTCCCAGGACATTCTTTTCTGGCCACTTTGGTGGGGTTTGGAATCACTATTCAGGGTGTGCATTAGTCCTTTTCTCTCCAATTTTATGGTGCTGGAGCATGATTAGCTCTCGGCTAGTACAGGTCTTGCCCCTCTCATCTCTCAAAATGTAGCTCAGTCATCAGGCTTCTTCCCAAGCATCGCACATGAGCAGTTATTGGATCCCATTTTGGTGCTTGAATCTGGAAGCTGAGCTGCCAGTTTGGAAAATAAGATAGCACACAGACGCAGGAGAATAATTGCACCAGAATGAAATTGCTGGAATGTGAGCTGGCAAACTCAGTGGTTGCATTTTCACACGTAGGCTTCAGTGGGGTCCCCTGTCTGCAGCGAGCCACCTGTGCACAGAGGCCTCCAGGCACCTTCGGCTCTGATAACATCTGTCTCTCACAATTCAAACTCATTTCTGTAACTAGCTCAAGTGCAAGAAAACACTGATTCTCTTCTCCTTATAACCAGTTTTAGTTAGAACCAGGTCAAGTTTCAGCTTTGACTTGATTCAAGTAGAGAGTTCTGGCCCTGTCAGATCCTACTGGCACCTACAGGGTGGGAAACTCCGTCATCAATGGGCACTCTGCATATTTTCATTTTGGAAAGGGGGAAAGTTTGTGTCCAAAAGCTTTCTGTAGTGTCAACCATCTGTTTTCAAGAACACTTCTTTTTGTGCTATTTCCAGTCTGAACTCGGGGTGAGGTGTAGCCTTTTTCAGTTATCCATTCATTCTTCCTTTTCATTTGTTTAAGTTGCTCATACATCTTGTTCATCAATGTGTTGCTTTTCTTACCACAAAGATAATAAATTCCTGTGCTCATAAACACTTTGGTGCATTACTTCTCTAACATAAATATTCTTGTTAACTTTTCTACAGGATGACTTCCATGAGGAAGATGGCATATGTGCACACTGGAAGGAAGATAAGAGTCTGAAGTAATTGGATTAGCTGTAATAGAAGAATGAGTGAGCTGCAGGGATGGAATTCACCCAAGACTAATTTGGAGCACAGAATATGAGAGTGCTGCAAATCTGATAGCAAATGATGCTTGCTTATATTGCAATTTAGGAGGCTTTATAAGTGTATAGCTAACACTGCATCTGTGTATCATCTATAGGATGTAGGGACCATACACCTACAGATACTTGCATGCAGTATTCTTTGATGAAAAGGGGCCTTGATGAATACATTTATTCAGGCTAAGAAAACTACAGGAATTTCAGCACATTTCATAGTCCAGTAGAAATGGCTGCAATAGCTATGTATACTTCTTTCCTTCTCCTTCTTACCTTTAGCTCTCAAATCTGAAACAACTCCTGCTCCCTCCATTGGCATCAGCTGGAGGCACTGCTTGTAGGGAATCCTCTATGTTTAGTTATGGAGGAGGTTCCTCAGAGCTAGCTCAAAAAGAAGAGCATTGACCTTAAATCCGGGAAAGATAGTTTAGAAACAATTTTTAAAGAAGACTTCAATAATGTGATTTTCCCAGAGCACTGGCTGCAGAAAGATAGAGCCAGGATACTCTCACATTGGGTACAAACACCTGACTTATACACATCGACCAGAAAAGGGGAAGTTTCTCTGTTCTATTGACCCATGAGGACCAAATATGCCCCGTGTTAAAATTTTAAGACTCTGCTACATTCTCCATGTCCCTATTCCTGCACTCCAATTACTCCTTCCTCCTCCTGTTGACAAAAAATTCAGCTTTCCTACTGAACTCCTTCCTGGAGCAGAGGTAATTATTCCCCATAGTGGTCTCCAGGACTGTACATGTGGCCTACGGAGACCTGAAGCTTCACTTTCCACCTCGCTGAAGGTGCTCCAAGAGTCAGTCCTCTGGAGCCTCCTGACAGCTGAACTCAGCCAACATTGCCATAATGTCTGCCCGAGGTTGTGTTGCCAGCGATGGAGCTTTGTTTCCAAACCCTCTTTATCCTGTTTCACTTTCATTCAATTTATAGTTGTCTCTGATAGTTGAGATTAATGTGAATTTTTTTTACAAGCCAGCATGGAGTTAATTTGCAGAGTATTTATTGCTCCAGCCACACAGAGGACATAAATCACCTTTGAAAGAAAATGCCCTGTTGCACGCAATGGGCTCAGTAAGTTTGTCTAAACTTGTAAAAAGTTGCCATTTAATCTCTGCCTGGGGTTAAGTCCTGTGAAACTAAGACTGAGCAGTAAAACAGTAGTAAGTTTGCATCTTTCAGGAGTACTCAGGCCTTACTTCTTTCCACAGGCTCTTAAGCTTTTATTCAATGCTCAGTGGAGATAAATATAACATGCCCATAGCCCTCTCTTGAATGGAAAAAATGAATTTATATATATATTTACTTACATAGCTATATATCTATGTATTTTAATGTAATACAATATAATATAATGCATTTTTAATGTAATATAGCAATGTGTTTTTTTATAAAAAAACCTCACCTGCAAATGGCTCTCCACATTAAAGGATCAAGATCTCCAAAGACAGTTAATGATTTTGAGCAGCATTGTTGAGTGCTCAGCCTAAGGCAACAACGTCAACTTCATTGAGACTTTTGGGATATAACTCAAGCCAGTGATAAGTCCCTTCACCAAAACATTTTTCTGGATATTGTTCATGCCTTCTGTATAATACCAGGTCTGACCGCTTACATTTTCAGGTAATTTTCCACCCTGGCACATATGAATCTATCAATATCTCTACTTCAACATTACCTGTGAGATAGCTAGATATACAATCTGGCTAGGATTGTCAATTTTGAGATTGATTTATGGTAAAAACTTGATTTAATTCAACCAGTCTATATCATCCAGTCTATTCCATATTCTTGTGCTGTAGTCAGTTTTGGTGTCCATTTAGAAGTATCAGAAACAAAAGTGCCTTGTTTCTTTGCTTAGTAAATGTATAGTGAGAGACCCAGTTCTGGGTCATCCTGAATGGCAACTACATCCACTACCTGTATGTTCCTGTACCTATTTTGCTTTTGGATCTTGCAATCCTTACTGATTTTGACAGACTTTCATACACAGAATAGTTGCTGTTGCTGCCTACATGGCACCCCACAGCTCCATGGGACTGTTTCTATGCTTATAAGACTTTCTATTATAATGCTAAGTAAACATAAGTTTTCAAACAAATTTAACAGATTGCTTTTATTTGTCAGCAATTTATAATGTAAGCCCAATTATTTTTTTTATTTCTAAAATTTGTTGTGTCTCCAACCCTGGCTATAGAAATATTGGGGGAAAACTGGTATTTGTTTTCAGACATTCATTCATTCAACTGCTTTTGATGAATATCCCAAAATGTCATGTTTGATTTTGCTTTGAGCTTCTCACAGAAAACCTGCCTGTTCCAAAGGGACCTGTCTGATAAAATTAAATAACCATTATGTGAGGGGGTTGTTTTACTGTGATTTAGTAAAGCAGAGCAGGCTGCTTCTGCATCTCAGAAGAATAATAATCAATCCCCTGTTTTCCCCAGCACTGTGCCCATTCATATCTGGATATTTATGAACAACATAACTCCGAAAGAAGAGAATGCTGTAACCTTATTGCTCAGTACATATGCATTTGAGATGTATATCATTTCACCCTCTTTGTGCTCAGTAGAACAACCAGAGAAGCCTGCTAGTGTACCAGATAAACACAGGGACTGGAGTGCACAGATAACCATCATAGATCTAAACCTCTGATGTGCTTACTGTACATCAGGAGAGAAAGGTCCCCTTCTAAAATAAAACAAAGCAGAAAACAGAACAAGTGTGAGCTGAAGTGATAAATTATAGAGGACTTCATGTGGAGAAATCAAATAAATCTCTAAATATTTTTAGCACGCTCACTTTCCTTTCAATAGCTCACCAGGAGGTTCAGTGGTCTCACCTGGCATCTTATTAATACTGCACTGATTGGTGAGTGCACAGGGATGGAGCAGCACTGGTTAATCGCGTCTTCGAGGAAATTGGAAAAATGACACAGGAGATACTTCACAAACAGCGAGCTGAGCTTTTGCTGAGAAAAAAGGGTCTGTTTTCACAGCAGGTGGTCAATAAATCTAGCACTGTAATGGATCATAGCTATAAGTCAGGTTTCGAATGTTCTGAACTGCAGATAGCACCTGTCTTATTTGAGAGTCTGATCACAAACATTCTTTGCTGCAAATGCAAGATGGAGTTTCTCCATTTGGTTTGCTTACTTTCCTTTGTGTCTTTTACTTGGTCTCTTCTTTGAATCC
The DNA here is from genome assembly GCA_013397135.1 of Pachyramphus minor. Taxonomy (NCBI): domain Eukaryota; kingdom Metazoa; phylum Chordata; class Aves; order Passeriformes; family Tyrannidae; genus Pachyramphus; species Pachyramphus minor. Next base: position 261,089 of record VYXB01007876.1, read on the forward strand.
TGATATTTCAGTAAATTATTTTTGATCAATATAATGCTTATGCAGTGCCTAGTGATTTCCTCATCTTGAACTAAAAATCTCTTTCATAAGCAATTCCCTCTAGAAATGTTCCTTTTAGTATTATGCACTACTTGGATTTTTCCTCAGGAATGGAATGTTATTTTTCTTTTTAATTCTCTTTAAACTGCTGACACTAATGCTCTCTATAAAATTTGTTGTGGGCCCTGCTCTGTATCTCATATATATTTGGGATTAAGGAGAATTTATTATCATGTGGTCCTAAAGCAGCTTTTTCGAAGTCTTGAGTAAACTCTCCTGTCAGGTGAGTGCTGATTATATATTATAAGGAAAAAAAAAGTTTTAAAAATAGATCCAAAAGTGAGAAAAATCTGAAGGCTTGAGATGAACAGTTAGGAGAAACAAGATCTGGAATTTTTATTCCATTTGAGGGGGCTGGGAACATTCACAGCAGAGACCGGAGTCACCTCCTCAGAGAGCTCAGTGCAGAGGCACACATACTGCATATATAAATATACATGATCTTTTGGGAGTCATATCAAGTTTAAAATCCACCCTTTGCATTGGGTTCTTTCCAGACACCCCAAATCAGACACCTAAATACGGAAAAAACCTCAAAGCCAATCTGTTTTGAATGCATTAGTCTGGCATTTCCACTGTTTTTGGAAGAGGTATGTAAACTCACAAAGCAGTATTCATGCCTTGCACTTAAAGTGATTTCAAAGGCAGTCACTCATTGAAGAAAAGAAAAAGAAAGTATCCTGTTTCTTGATGATCTCTAAAACACAAGGAAAACAGAAGTCTTTGTGCTCTGTGAAGGGGAAATCTCAGAGGTTAAACACGCAGCTTGAGGAGGAAAATGCTTTTTAGTGCAAAAAGAAAGGTTATGCTGAATGTTGTCATCCTAGAACTGGCATTACTCACCACAACATGGGAACCGTTCAGAATTTATAACCTTGATAACTTCAACCACAGCGCAGTATATATAAGTGGATCAATTTTTAATATGTTTAACTGCAAATCTGACAGTGACAAACCCTTCAATGAATCACAGGCTCAACTTCTGGTTTGAAGTTAGCAGCAATTTCAATAGATATGACTGCAAAAAAAACCCTTAGCATGATTTAATGTTATAAATTATGAACTATTCAGTTGTTCACTGAAAACATTATTATTTAAAGATGTACTTTAAACATAAGCAAATGTAAGTAAGCTGTAGATTTAATGGGTTACATATTTCTTTTCCAGGAGGCAATTTCACATTGGGAATTATCAGACTAACTTGTTAACGTGATCTAGTGGTATGAGCAGGGGCATCGAAGTTGGTAGTTACAAGGCAGGCAGTATGTGTTCCTGAGAAAGACATTTCACTTCTGCATTGGTTTTTCACCTGAAAAATACAGAGCAGGAGAAAAGTAATGAAGCTCTCCTGGGGTCTGCACGAAGTTAATGTTTGTAAAACACTTCGAGGGTTGCAAATGAAAAAGGTGTTAGACAAAAGTTAGAACTTCAATTATTTTAATTTTTTTTTTCAAGCAGGGGTCAGATTCTCATATTTGGTTGTTTTAGAGATTGTAAATCTGCCTTTGTGGGAAATCCTACACACTGTAGAGATGCTTTTCTATTTATTTCTGCTGCAGCTTGGATATCCAGCTCCATTTTTACTTGAAAGTTTAATAAACACATATGATGGAGGTAAAGAATTAAAAACTTTGTAAGAAAACCAGAGTTTCTCCATTCTTGCCTAAACCAACCTCCCAGTGTATCCGTCGTACTGGCTGCTCTAACCAGTGCTGTAGATCATTTGTTCTTTTTGCATTAAAAGCCCTAAATCATTTATTTTTATTGCTGTTTCTTAATTTCTTAAACTAATAATTGGCACTAAGAACTTTAAAACTTGCTGCCTTCTTACTTGACTTTGATTCATGTAGAGCACCCTGTAAAAACATTAAACATTTTTAATGTCACCCTTCCCAGTCTTGAAGGTTCCAGCAATCACTTCCTTTCATGACTCTCTCACAAGCAAAATTTTTATCTTAGATGTTCTGCATCTCTGAAGCCAAACTACTGCACATGACATCTTCTGTTAATGTATATGAAATTTAATTTCTCTTAAAAAATACCTCTAGAACACTTGTTTTTCTCCACATTTATCTAAATATGAGGTTTGGAACATGCGCTTTTTTTTTTAATCGTGAGAGATCAGACATTAATCTGAGTGGTTATACAGCAGTCATCAAAATTGTAGCACGACAAGAGCATGGCATGAAGACTGCCCCATGTGATGTCTGCTGCCACGGGGCATTGCAATGCTGAATCTTTATCCTTCCTCTAATTCCTCCTTTTTATGGTTACTGGGGACCTGGTGACCTGGCAGCATCCTGCGTAGTCCAGGATTTGGCCTGGTCAAGAAATATCTGCTCCCTGTAGATGGGAAAATTCTAGTTCTTATTCCCCTCCAAAGGAAAGCTACTGGTACATTATTTAAAAAAAATAACAGTCTCCTGTGCTTGATTAGTGCTGGCTGTCATGAAACCCAGACTGCTGGGTCATATGCTTTGAGTATGACACTTCTTTTTTTTCTCACAGTCATAAAAAGCCTTTCAGGGAGGGAAATTTAATAGCAAAACATCATTGAAATATGGGCTAACTCCCATTGTGTCATTATAACCTCTGTCTCTGGGAGTTATTAGCTAGGGTGACAGGTTTTGCACTTATTTATTCTTCCAGTGGCAGTGAGAACATCAGAGTGTAAAGGTCTCTAAGGGACTGCTCGTTCTCATTCCTAACTGGGGTATTTAATAGTTTCTATCGCAGGCCTTTTAAGGTTGAATGTGAATTGTGTGCTATTAGCCAGAAGACACTGTTCAGCAAATTGACAGACAAATCTTTAAGAAAAATATTGTTATTTTTTACCATTCTAAGGCTTCTGTGTGAGAAAAAAGGAGAAATAATTGCTTAGTACTGGAAGATGCTCAGGTACAATTTAGAATTCATCCCTATCTATTAAAGTTGAAAAAATTCTATGTTGTATATACAGTAGAATAACAAAAAATTAGATTTGTACTTAAAGAAACAAATGTCCTTTTTTCTGTAATTGGTTCCTGCTTGGAGGAAACCTGTCAGCACATTCTGTGAATGTATTTCAGTCTAATCCACCATCCTGGTGTTTCAGCTTGGAAACACCTTAGTGATTGAATTCTCCATCTGCAGTACTTGGTCTCCAGCGGACTTCCTCACCCTGGCACTAAACCTAACCAGGCACACCTTGTAGTCTCAGAGATCAAAGCTCACTATCATTCAGTGTATTGCCAGAACCCAAGAGGGACAATGTTTTTACAAGACTGTGATTTTTTGTTTTCAAGGACGCTGGCTTTTCGTTTCAATATGAAATATATGCTGGAAAACCAAATTGAAAGGCTTTAAGTCCTCAGAAGTCCCCCGAACATTACCTGCCTGATGATGTTCAACAAATAGCTAAGACTTAAGGTTCAAATTAAACAGGACTTTAGTTACGTGTTTTACCAAAAGAAAACATATGAAAGAAGCTTGTGCTTCTGTCTGCTTGTTTTTGATAAGTAAAGCTTGAGAAATATCTACTTCCATCATCTGGCATTGTCACAGTCAGTCACATAACAAGCATGTGCAGACACTGTCTCAGATATCAATCTATTTTTGCTGGGTGTCTTCTTTATAGCTCCCATAAAAGCTTTGCAAAGCCCAAGTTGCCAGCCTGCAAGGTGCTCTGTGCTGGTATTTCCACCAGATATTCTCTGGACAATTCAGGGTACATAATGGATAGAAGGGACTGCATTAAGGTGAGAGGACAAAAGTTACAGACATTCTGAAAAACACAGGGTATTCAAGTTACAGTTTGAAAGTAGAGTAAATCAGAGCTATCCTATAGTCAGCATAGCATATTCCCTCTTCTGACATATATTCTACCACAGCAGTAACATCCAACCAATCATCACTGTTTTTATTGTATTGCCTTTATTTGCCAGTGCATTGTGCCAGATTTCATAGTGTCTATCAAACAACAGGTCAGGATATAGATGTCTGATAAAGCAGAGAAGTCATGTGGAAAGACTGGTTATTGATTTTGAAGATGAATATATGCACATCAGAGAAACAGCCAAACAAGTGGATGACCTTAGGAAAAGAGGACATACGGAGGGCCAAACCTTGACTGTGGTAAGCATATAATCTGCATACAGATCACCAAGATCTGAAGTTAATTCCAATTAACTTCAATTCAGTTAATTCTAATTAATGTCAAGGGGGAATGGGTTAGTTGTGAGTCTAGAAGGTCATGATTTAAGAACTCGTGCTATTGTACAGCTTCTCCTATTTGAGGGAACTCATAGACCAGTTTTATGTACATCCCCTTTATGTACATCCTCTTACTCCCCTTCATGTATCACCTCTTACCCATCAAGCACTCCAGAGAGACTATACTCTTGCAGCTTTGTGGAAAAGAATATGAAACAAGTGGTACCCAAGCAAATTCCTGAAATATGTTCCTACTTAAAAAAAAAAAAAAAAAAAAATTCTCTTGTCTTGTTCAGCTCCTGTCTATAAATCTTCTTTCCTTGGCAGGGTTATTAAGAACAACTGGCTGAAGCAGCACTGTTCTTAGCTGAGAATCTTGTTGTCCTACAAACCTGTCAGCCAAGTTACAGGAGCAAGTATAGAGAATCAATAGTCTTTTTGGCAAACAGAAAGAGCTGACATTGATCCTTCCAACTCTGGCAGCTGCCTTTCATACTTTGCCCTTCAATGTGTGGTCAAGGCCTGTCTGTGGTCCTGTTGCAACCTTGTAGGATGTTCAGCATAGGAGGAAAAAGGAGCGTCTAATAGAATCACATCTTCCCTAACTTCCACAAGTTAAGGACTAGGTGAGTTTGACAGAACTTCAAACCTTCAGAGGGGTAGATGGGAATAGGTGAAAATGCTCCTCTCAATCCTCCCTGTTGTGGATGTTCGACCATCTGGCAATGTTCTGTGAGTGCCCTCAGTGGAGTTCTGGAGAAGTCTTCTGTCGTAATTTAATATATCTGACTAGCTAATAAGATATGGTCCAGAAACCACCATTAAATTAATAATTGTAATACTACAGTCACAGGCTATGTTACAGACATACAAAAGCTTGTACTTGCAAATAAGCCAGGTTACTGAGATTTACCACAGGCACAACTGGAAAGGTGATCTATCCACATTATGATAATAACACTTACAAGGTGGAGTCATGATATAGTTCCTTTTTTTGCCCCCATACTTTCCTATCACTGCTCCTTAAAAACAGTAAGTAATACCATGTTTGGCTGATGTTGCTTTGCAGACCTCTTGGGTATTTGCTTTTTCTCAGCTCAACTGTTTTTTGAAATGCTGTGCACCTCTACAACAGCCCAGTCAGAGGTGGGTAGAGGATTTACTTTGTAATGATTATTCTGAATTCTAAATGCCACCTAGTAAAACAATCACTCCTAATTTGACTTCTTTAAGCATTCTTTGTTTTACATCTTTAATTCATTAACCTTGGCATTGTCGGCATGTTGCCACAATCAAATACAACTTATTCCATGTTGCACAGTGAGAGCCAAGGGCAGATCTCACACTGGGCTGTTGTCTAATGGACCTGAAGCGCCTGTTAAATGTAACAGCATCCTAAATATAGGTATCTAGCAAGGGGAGAGGATGTATGTGCTGGAGATGACCTGGTATACATCCAGGTGCTGAGCCAGGCAAACCCTGTCCTTTAGTCACAGTTTCATCAAGTACCTGACAAATTTGTTAAAGCCCAGGCTGATTTCACCCTTGAGCTACAGCTAAACTAGAATTCCTACAGGACTGTTTCAATTTTGCTTACTTGGATGCTGTTCTTGGAGGAGAGAACTGACATATAGGCTTAGCTCAACATCTGCCGTACTTTTCAAACTGCAGATAATCAGTAGATAATGCAAAATGATATAATTTGCATCAGAAAGATAACTGAAAAGCCTCTTACACATATTAGTGGGCATAATTTAGCCCTTTGATGTGAGAACAACAAAAGAATATTAAGGGCAAGTTCTGCTTTGTGCAATATGTGCCGAGAAAAGAGCTGAAGCCAATGACATCCTGCAGATTTCTGCCACCTTTTTTTCATGGTGACTGTGACTAGCTCCCAAAGGTCCCTACAGAGTAACATGTAGTACAAAAAGCCAGAGGCCCAGCTGTTTGGAAATGATAAGTTCCTCAACTTAGGGAGTCAAAAGACCTGCTAAAGCCAAGCAACCTCACTAGTGCTGCAAAGGGAAGTGATAAAAAGCACCCTGAGAAACTTCTTTTTAATCTTGTTATAAGTAAGAACAATTGAACAGCCCAAAGTGTCATAAGCAATTTGTGTCTATGTGATAGACAGCAGACCCATTTTTCAAGGTGATGATTATACTGACTTCCCAGCAGAAGCTCAATCAAGTCTGTCATTATATGATTTCCTTCCAAACTGGAAAACACAGCAGTGCTGGTGTTGTCTTATAATGTTTTTGTGGGTATGAATTTATCACATTCATACCTTCAGTGGTTGTGTCAGTCCGGAGTCCACCAGCAAAACCACTCCATCTCAGCCGGACATGTTAGCTTGCTTCAGTCCTGGCTTTCTGCCTGGTTTGGTCAAAGCAAATACCATACTCCACAGTATTTAGTCCACTTAATAGTTTTTAGGAGCCATCATTTCCAGTATGATCTATGCTCAGGAGACGGCATGGTAGGAGAAAAGTGCTATATCTTGTAGTTTGTGGTGTGTTAAAGGAAAATAAAGTCAGTTACTCTCATGCGTGCAAACAGAAGAACAACCCTTAGCACTTCCAACTTTATAAATCACGGGTTTGGTTTAACTTCACCTTCTCTACAGCCCATATTCCAACAGATCACTAAAGAATCAGTGATCAGCTATTACTCTTTAAAGACAAAAGATCAATTCTGTTTAAAAACATAAAAAGGATTTTATGTTTCTTAAAATCCCCACAATGGTAAGATGCTAGATTTTACAGGTGAATCTGATTCTTATAGGAATCAACAAGCCCTTCCGTTACCTAAGATATTTTTTTCTGGAACTCCAGGTTTTTGTCTATCCTCCTAACAATGTCATTTTATTACAGCATCTGAATCAAAACACTTTGCTAATAGAAAGGCCTATTGCTTTTCCTGCTTAGTACTCACCTTATTTGACACCTATTTATTGACTTCATCTTGGTGCCTGGTCAGCTGTCCTTAGATATTCTTTACTTTTTATTTGCATCAATTAATATTAAAAACTGCCTATCAGCTATCAAACTTTCATCTAGAGGCTCAATGATATTTTATTGCTAGTGATTTGCCCAATTCAGGCTATTAACCAACAATGAGTGTTTCGATGAAAAATAATGCAGGTATTTTTCATTGTAAATAATGGATCTAAGTTGGACTTCACCTACTTATCAGATTATTGCTGAGCTATGCCAGCATGCACAAAATCAAACCACCAGTCTTCTGACATCAGAGACTGATGTAAATTCCATGCATTTAGTAGGTCTGTCTGCAAGTGTAAATTCACAAATGAAGTGGCTCCTCCTGCTCTTGTTGAACTAACTGGGAAATACCCTAAATCAACAGGATCATGATCCGGTCAGCTTGGGAGTGTCTGTTTATAGACAAACCAATTCTTCTCCTATTTCATGTGTTCAGAACTTCTCAAACTCCTCTGACTTCTAAGTAACTATTCTGGCTTTATAGCTGTGTAAATGAGAGGAGAATCAGACTTGAGAGAAAAAGAAAGAGTGGTCACTAAGTTGATTTCCTTGGGTGAGAAAAGGAAGTACAGATAGTGGTGTTGGGGACTTTTTTTTTCTTTTTTTCTCTCTCAACAAGTATTTGTTTACAACCTATGTTTCTTTTATTACTGGCTTTCAACAATACACCTCAACATTTTTTTTTCCCATGTGCTAAAAATATAGCTGGTTTTAATATTCCTAACATTGGCTTATAAAAACCCGGAAGTACAAAGCCCTAAATCAGTAGCAAAAGTCTCCTTCTGTCTCAAAAGGAATGACTGAATACTGGAAATATGAATACTGAAAAAATGAAAAATGAATACTAGAAAGCTGGGACAAATGTGGTTCTCAAGCACGTAATGAAAACATCTCCCTAGAATATATTGGGGGTGGGGGAAAGCTGGAGGAGACAAAAGATCCTGCTGTGGCTAGGTGGCTGCTGCTGCAGCAATCATGCCATAGGAGCACAGGTACAGTTTCATCTGTTGTCTTGGACAAACTAGGAGTCTTCCTCCATGCTTGTATTGGAGCCTTGTGCACAGAGAGAAACACATGCACACATAGAGCCCATGCACTAGGGAACAACACAACACCTCTTAAATATATAATACTAAACATTTCTTTTTAGCAATAATCAGGCATAAAGTTTACTTTCCTGGATAAGCCTCTCTAATTAGAAAGAAGTTTCCTTTGCTTAGGAAAACAGGACAGCAACAGAGAGCAAAGACTTGTGCACACTGAGCCTGGGAACCCAATGGAGTGGGTTTCATTTGTTGCTTCATTCCATTATAGTTGTGATCATTGGTACAAATCACTTCACTTCTTTCCTGTGCTTTCTAGAGTAATAACTCATGCAGGAAAGGTCAATAAGGAAAGCATCAATGCCTGGTGGCAGCTATCACCTATCACTACCATAGATTGACAAATTGCATGCAAATCATTACTTCTTTGAATGACATGAGCTTAACTAAACATAGGGTGTGGAGGCTTCTTGCTTGTTCATGCCTTCGGGGTGCATTTACATATTATGCAGAGAGTGATCCTGAAATGTCAGATCGTTCTGCTATCTTAGTACTTCATCTTGTGTGTTTTGATGGTCTTTTGCTGACTAGTCTGAAGTAACACTGCAGCCTGACTGCAGTCCCAGAGTCCCTTCAAGGGAATTTAGAATTTGTTCAGAGCTTTCCTTTCTTGTAAGAGCTAATACAAGTAATATAGGCTGGACTGCAACTGATGTACTTCGACATATCTTCGTTAATCACCAGGGACCTACACTGGCTTGCTCTGGTGACCAAGCTAATTTAATTTACCTTATAACAGCATATTCACTTCCTTGGGGTGTAAAAGAGGTAAATACATAGCTCTGCTCCCAGGGAGCTGAAGCAGTATTGTGAGCCCACAGGTTCAGTAAACTGTGGAGCAAAAAGTGAAACAAATTGGTAAACGGGTTTTGTGTGAGTTTTTTTTGTTGTGTTGTTTGGGGCTTTTTTATTTTGTTTTTTTTTTGCTTATTTTTATTTTGTTCCCCCTACCCGTCCTCCCCATTGGTTTGGGACATGAAGAAACTGAGGTTGTAGTTGCTATTCCAGTGAATAATTAATAGCTATTTCTGAGTTGGGTATTTTATTATTTATCAAAAAAACACTTCAGCAGAGCTAAGGAGTCTATTAAAAATCTATTGCTTTTGAGGAAGCCTACATTGGTGGAATTTGTTGCAGAGTGTAACAAAAACAAATTCCTGAGCTGCAACTGTTTCAGAGACAGGGTCCCCAGTCTGACGGAAGGCTATTTCACTTTGTTGACATTGGTAGCGGCTTTGGGAAGCAGGTATTACCCCAACAAGGTTACTGCTGCTGGTTCTGTTGAAATATTTCAGAAATGGAGAAATAGGATTGAGGATGTGGGGACAAGGAGACAGTAAAGCTTTGGTAGTCCCATTACACCAGCAGAGAGCAGGAGAATAATATCAGTCTCCCTGTCAGGCTTGTGCTCTCTCTCCTTGGCCTGGAGACCCCCTGCTCTGGTGCAGTTTGTGGTGAGACATTGTGTCTGCTGATTGACTCAACATGCCGATCCCTCTGTAGTGCTTAACACACGTCATGGTCCCAGGGAGAAGATAACTTGCTCTTTAGACTTAGAAATACTCCAACTTAATAAGTGGAAATATGTCTCTTCCAGCCCTGCTGGCTGTCTCAGATTGCAAAATGAGGAGGAATGCTCCCTTCTGCCTCCTGGCTCCACAACTCGTGTGCTGGCCAGGCCACTGATGCTCTGGGAAGAGGGTCAGTAGGGGTGCATAGTGCCTCATGCAGGCAGGAGTGTCTCCTTCCTGTCTCTTTTCTACTATAGCAGCAAAGGCTCAAGGCGTTAATAAAGTCACAATCACCTGTTGAAGATCTCAATTTACTCACTGCCTTTTGGAAAACACATATGACATAGCGGAGTGTTGAGCAAGCTCCATCCAAAGCCCTCTGCAGTGGTGTTTGAGGTGTCACCACAACCACGCTGAAAGCAAGCTCACACACACATGTATTTGTGGGTGTATGGGAGAGCTGCCTCTTGCCCTGGTGTGAGCTGAGCATCCTGACCCTGTGCTCTGCCCTGCACTCCACTCAGCCTCTCTCTCTGCCCAGAGTCCAGGAGAGCCAGGACACTGCACTCTGTTCCTGTGCCCAAGCTCTCCAAGGCAGAAACTGCTGAACACTGCTTTGAGTCCAGCAGGGCAACTCATGACTGGCAGGACAATAAGTCTCAATATTCCCTTAGCCCTGTGCATGTAGACAAGGAAGTCATATGTCTTCATATACCACATCCTTGGTATTGGGAAGGCATTTGCAGTAAAGCTGGAGGTGACTGGGATTGGACTCCCTGGCTGCAAATGAATGTAACGTGCAGGGACATCACTGCGTCCAGGGAGAATAGATGGCACTGCTCATTGAAGGGCTTCAGAAATGCAATAAGTCAACTTTTAGTACACTGCAGTATTGTTTAACTGGCAATATTTCTCTGCAAATGGATAGACCAGGCATTTCTAGAGGCAATGGTGAGCCTGTAAATTGCTTGTATGTTTTTGCAGAATGGCTCACTGCTCTTTTATGGACAAAAATGTACTTTCTGCAGCTGCTCTCAGTCAATGCTTCTGAGAGCTTTAATGTGGTAGTGTCTACTGTCTGATTATTCCCACAGATTAATCAGCCCCCCTCAGTTTTTGCTCTGGAGTCCCTAAATACATTTTGGTTTTACTTTGGATCTATTCTTTGAGTTTGTTTGTTTGGTTTTTTCTTTTCATTTCACTTTGCAGCATTGAGCACCATTGAAATAATCCTTTCCCATGTTGTTCCTGTGCTCTGTGCTTTTTAAATTATTCCATGCAGCTTCATATTTGTTCAAACAGAAATGCTTAAAATCCCTGGCAAGGGGTGTTGTTGTCAGGGGTAATCACCCTCCCACAGAGATTAGAAGTACAAGGTGTAAATGAGTACCTCTGCTCCCAGAGGCAGTGTCAGCCAGCAACAGCCACACTCCAGGAGCTGTCTTAGAGGTATTATGGAATGTCTTGTTTTTCCACATAAATCATTTAAATAAATTATCATGATGGCTGGAAACTGCTGGCTGATGCTAAAATGTCTTAAATGAAGACACAAAGATAAATCTTTTAAGCACTTACCATCATGACATGTTCCATTAGTCCATTATTATTTAATTACCGGCAAGGGGCAGTGTCAGGGAGGGGAGCAGGGGGATTGCCAAAGGATTTTCTCCTTTAAACAGGAGGCAACCAGAGCGTGGATTGAGGGGCAAGCTGAGGTCACTACAATTTCAAAAGGGTCTGAAGGATCCTGGCATGGCTCCCCTGTCACGTAAGGGTACCCAAGGTGGCACTAACTAGCCTGCTAGGGCAAACCCGCCACCTTGCAGACTCCTGTGGAAGCTGTTTTTGTTGCTGCTTTGCCAGCTCCTAGTGTCTCAGGAGATCTCCTGGCCTTCTTCCCCCTTCACATCACAGGGCAGGTGTTAGCCTCATCTGCATGGGTGTGGCTTCATCTGGATCTGTTCCCTGAAGTGCATGGTGACTTCAGTCTACTTGGGCCTGAGATGCATGTTTTACTTTTTGTACTTTTTAACTTAATTTTTACTTAATTTGTTTTTTTAATGTATGGAAAAATAGCTCTTCCTGCTTTCAGCCTTCATCCTGGAAATGCCAAAAGGGGTGTTGAAAGGCACTGGGAAGGCTTGGACGCTGCTAGTTCAAAACAAGAGTAATAGGGCACATGTAGGGAAGGAAATCTGCTGTGCTTTAGATGACCTCTTCGAGCTGGTTGCTGAGGGTAAAAGACCAAGCTATGGACAACATGGCAAAGCTACTATGTTCAAAATGCTCCAAAACCTGGGTCTACCAGGTGTGGACCCTGTCTGTGGGCTCACACAGAACTCAATACTTGGCACACCTGGTTGTGACTCACAATTTATGGCTGATAAAATTACACAGCAAGGCATATTCTGTGATTCAGGTGCGAGGCTGCATCCATTGCACTTACTCTTCCAAATCAGCCACAGGCAGTGTGTGATTGGAAGCGCTCTCACTGACGGCAGTGTGCGTGGCCCCTCCTGACACTGCTCTAGAGCCACCTCTTCCAGACAGTTCACCATCCACGATCCCCACAGCACAGGAGAGGGTGGTACTGTCAGCTCTCCATCACCCACAGCTACTCTATCTTGATTGTGGATTAGCTGCTGCACAGAGAGAGACACAGAAAGCTAGTGAGGTGCCTGCTGGATCTGCTCGGGTACCTCTGGCACAGCCTGCAGCAGGCTTTTCCCCTTTTCCCTTTGCTGAAGCACTCCAGAACTGCAGCACGTGACCCCAGACCAGTGATTGGCAAGCCTGGCCGAGGAAGGAGAAGGGCTAGTACACTGTAGAGAGTGTCCTGGAGAGGAGGGTTGCCGTAGGCTGGGGTGTGCTGGCACATTGGAGCAGTCATGACAGGTATGAAGAAGCAACAGTGTGTCTGAAATAACTGCAGTTTTCACAGCAGTAAGGTCTGGTGAGGCACACTTTGAGCATCAGAAGTGTTTTGGAGGCAGAGAGCTCCGTATCTGGGGCCAAGGGTGGATCAGGTGCCATCAACCCCCACCACTTTGCTGCCAATGATGTTAACAGTGTTAACATCATTGGATGTCAGTCCAGGGTTCACCTGCAGACAGATTTGTACTATACACCACGGCCATCTGTAGCTCCTCTGGCCCTGGCATCTCTTTTCCCTTGTTTTCTTTCAATTCTTCAGTACTTTCCCTACTGTGGAGAGGTCTGGGTTGGGCCAGGTTCTGATGGAAAGGGAGGAGGGAAAATTTCTAAGGTCATATAAGAAGTGCTCAGAGCTTCTTGTTCCAAACCAAGCCCCTGTCACTAGCATTACAAGAAACTCCATGCACCTTTATAGGCTGCCATGGAGGAGACAAGTTTTTTATCACAGAGAGCTCTGTGTTGCAAGCTGGAAGCACACATCACCCCATGTTTGTGGAGATGCCCCTGTATTGACTAAAGATATGTGTATATAGTGTGTAACTCGGGGCCTTTGTGTAAGGCTCCTCTACACAGGTAGGGACAGTTTTCTTGCCATGTAAGCCACAGGTAAGCTTCTGCATCCAAAAGCTGGATGAGGACATGTCCAGGTCCACCACTGGGATAAGGAGGTGATGGAGCTGAAAGACTTATTTACATTACCAAGTATGCAGATGGAAAGACTTGGATATAAGAGCCACTCTTTCCTGGGAATTGCAGCAACTGATGAGCCTATGAATATGCACGCCCTCCTCCATGCTTGCAAAAGTCTTGCCCCCACCCCTAACATCTAAAAAGCTCTTATATTACCTATATTATCTGTATTATCTGCACTAATCAGTCTGTCATCCCTTCCTCTGTTTGCATAAGGTTGATAGATGGATGAAGGGAGTGAGAGATGCAGCTCATCAAGCCCCCTGCCCTGCCACAGGGCTGGGACCCTTGGGGAGGTTTGTCACAGACTGAGGTGGAGGGCTCACAGGCACAACCACACACTGCCCCTCAGCTATGCTCTCCCCCCTGCCAGCCTGGCTGGGCACCAGGGGCCCTTGATTAATCCCTTGGATGCTGCTCACTGCCCTAAACATTGCATCCTGAGGTGCCACCCCTGCACGAGTTCATTGAAATAGTTTTTATTCTCTCATAATGGCAGTGTGAACAAGGTCAGACTGATTCCAAGTAGCTTCCTGTTTGATGTGCAAAACGAAACAGAAGAGCTCAGGATTATGCACTGAAAAATGGCGCCTCTATGTATTAAAATGAAGTAGGATGCATGAATTCATTATGATCTGAAAGCTCTTCAAACACTGCCTAAGTAGGTACAACAGCTTCAGATGAGCCTCAGGACTAGTTGCTAATGCATATACTTCAGAAATTTTCCCTTTTCTTTTTTTTTTTCTTTCCTGTGCCTACTTACAGCCACAGAGCTCCAGCTTGGAACGAGTATCCATGCAAAATGAGGTACACTAAAAGAAGCCAAAAGCTGTAAAAATATCTTCAGTGTAATTTAACTCAGCTGCAGGTCTGCAATTCTCAGGACTTCCACTATGTAGAGAGGAAACAAACTCTGCCTTGGCATAGGCAGTAGTAGCAATAATAAAAACAATATTTTTTAGCAATGACCAGACATTTTTGTATGGCACAGAAAATAATATTTTTATAGTACCAAAATTTTAAAGCTTAAAAGGTTCACTGTGATCATAAGAGTGCTATAATCATCTTCTATGACTTCTTGTTTCTATTTCTTGGGATGGGTTTTTTATTTTTTAAATCATTTAATAGAGAATTGTATCTTGCTATAATTTTGATAAGGCTGCAAGCTACAATCCTGGTATTGCTACTTCCTGCAAGGAACAGGAATCAGACCCCTAGTCTGTCAGATATTTCTTTGTCTTAAGATATGTAGGAAATTAAGAAAGAACTCTGTAGCTGTGATTTAAACACCTCAAACCCCCCCCCCCCCTTGCTCAGCTGTATATGTCTTTATAAGTCTGTGCATAGAGATAACATATCTTACACTAATTTTTCATCCCTTCTAAGGAAGCCTTTTCATCTCCTGCACCGTGCACAAGTGTTCCTCCTCATGCAGCACAAACCACAACAGTTTGGTGATCTGCAAAATGTGGTTTCAGTTTTCCAAACCTCCTGGCAGCTCTAAGGGCTTCAAGTCCATCAGTGGGACAAGCTGTTGGCAGCATTAACTCTCAAACCCCCTCAGTGGGTGAAACTTTTCCCACCACAAAATCGCAGCACAAGGTACACTGGGAGGACAACAAGCTACACAGTATTGTCACCTAGCTGGCACTGAGGCAGGTCCTGCCCTGCGTCCTGTGATGGGACCTGCACTCAGGCTCTGGCATGTCTCCTCCAGCCAGCCCTACTGCCGTCACCAGCCTCAGGCACAGGATGCCTTGGTGTGGGTCACAGCTGAGCAAGATAGAAAGTGCAACTGTCTACCCCTGATCCCTCATGTGCAATTTCTTACCCTGAATGGCCAAACTCCCTATTCCCCTCCCTTCACAGGACCAAGACCCTGGGAAGTGAAGTCCTTTCAAGTCCTGTTTTCAAGGGCAGCTCAGCTGACTGCACATCCCCAGACACAGGCAGAGCATGTTTTAAAGACAGTCCTTCACTTCTGAGAGGAAAAGGTCATGAATATCAGTCACTCTCAAATTCAAAAGGCTGCTTCATCCCAATCAAGGAGGTGAAATGTCACTGGCTGTTCTCTGCAGCCAGCGCTTTGCCCTGAGAATGTCAGAGATGCTCAGTGTTATCACAGACACCCCTACACCCCCAAACAAAAGGGGATTACTAGCTGACCAAAGCCCCCACTGCCTGGGACCAGGGCCCTTACCATAAGTCTTGCTGAGTTGGACAACTGGCAAAGGCTTGCTTGTGTCACAGTGCAGTGGAAATCACTGGAGTTGAAAGACCAAGAGACGGGGGAATAAGGGACATATCTCAGGCCCTGTCCCTACCCATAATGTGAACAGTAAATCATTGCTGCCATGCTGGCAGAAGCTGAGCTGTCACATTGGAATGATACAAATAGAATGAGAAAGAGCCAGAAAGCAATTGAACCGCCTTTGATCAGCAGCCAAGGGTTGACAAAGACCTACCACTTGGGTCTCCCGAACAGTGTAAATGGATCAAGTTTAAACTTGCAGTTTTTCCAATCATTTCTCCAAGTTCAGTCTCTCCCTTCTGTGTTGCGGGGATATAACCATAGGGCTTTAGATTTAGAAAGGACTTGACTGTCTTGGAAAGATAGCGGTAAGTTTAAAGATAATGCCTAGTTGTGCAACTGGGACTCAGGAGACCCAAAAAAACAGAATTAGAGAAAAGATGACTGTTTTCTGCTTTCCTCTTTCCAACGACTATTACATTTGTCTTCGGTGATGAAGTTGGGAGTCAACCATTCGCTCCACAGTCATACTTCACCCTCCTTGGCAACTGTTAACTGTCTCTGTTGAAAAGGATTTCCAACCAGGAGAATACAGCATCCCCTGGGACCCCTACCTCCTAGACCTCAAAACACCATAAATGGAACAGATGTAAACAAGGACACCAAAACAGAAAAAGACTCTGCTTCTGTCCTGAACAGGCATCATGAGACAAGCTGTAACTGAGAGCCAGCCCATACCCCAGAGCCAGCCCTCACAGCAGTGTGCACAGCAAGACAGGGCATCAGTGCTGCTGAGACCCGGGCAGGGCTGAGAACTCAGATATGTACAGTGTCTGTAGTGAACCAGAGGCAAACAGCATTTTGCTTTCATCAGTGTCCAAGAGCATCCCTAGGGTAATGCTATTTCCCCACACAACCAGAAACTTGAAAGACGTGAGGATCTTGGTGCTCCCCTGGGTGGCCCACAGCCCCAGGATGGACTGTACCATGTCTATGCCCCAGCAATAGGTAGGGACTGAAAACGGACCCAGCACTCACACCAGGGGCACAGAGGTATGAGGAAGAGATAAAGGTGCTCTAGCATGTGTCCTCTCACTCTGCCAGGCTCTCCAAAATTGCAGCTGCACACCAGTATGTGAGTGATAAGCACAACCAGAAACTCAGCATTTGGAGAGCTCTGGCAGAGGGTTTTAAGAAGACAGCTTCAGTTATGTCCTCAGGATAATCTTCACTTACTTTCAGTTTTGTCTGTCACAAACTTTTGTTCCAAATTTGCACGGGTGTAATCACTTTCTTCCCTTCATCTGGGAACAGGGAAGCAGTAAATCATAAGCCAGTGGATGGTCTTTCTGTACAGAGTTTTTTGTTTTAGTTAAACTTTGGAGATGTTCTTGAACTTCTTGCATTTTCCAGGCATTTAAAGGCACCATGAATTACAATGTAATTGAAAAATGGGCCTGTTTCATAGAAATGAAGCGTAACCAATAGCCCTGGTCTGCTGACTTAATAAAGAAGCTTAACATTATTATAACTACATTAATAACAAGGCCAGCTAACCATTTGCAAGAGGAGTTCATTCGTTGCATCTCTCTGACACTTTCCAGCTTGCTTTTTCATGTTAAATGAATGCTGCTTGTGTTCATTTTCTATTCAGATAATTTCCATTAGCAAGATAAACATACGGGTGAGAGATTCTACTTCTAAATAAGAGCTGTTAGCAAGATGATGATAGAAATTATATGAACCTATGACAGACGAAAATACAAAGAGGAGAAGGAATAATAGAGAATAGAGAAAGCAGTCCCGATGAAGAAGAGCAGAGGAGGATGAGGAGGAGGAACCTGAAGCCCTGATCCAGAGCAGTCCAAGTCCTTTTCAAACTCACCCCAAGCTAAAAGAGACTTGCTAGTGAACAGAAGCACTGAGGGGCCTGGAACAGAGACAGACAGATGAACTCACTGGAAGCTTGTTGTGTTTGGCTTTATAGCAAGCTCCTAACTGAATCAATATTAGCCACATGGTCTTCCACTGGTCTTTCATTCCGCCTCACAAACTTGTTTTGAATAAACATCTCAGCATTTCAGAGACATGTCGGCTTGGATGTATTTCATTGATCAGTTGCACTTAATATAATCTGCTTGATATAACACTATGAAGGATTCATTCCATTTTCCTTGTCACACCAGCAGATAAGGTGTACTCAACAGGCTGGCCAACCCAAAATATCTCTTTGCTGAAGACTAGGTATTATCAGCTCAGCAAAGACATCAGTTTTGTGCTAAAGAAGGGAAGCCAGCTGATGCAATATTTTTGGATTTCAGTAAAGCTTTTGATAATGTCTCTCACAATACCCTTCTTGATAAACACATCATGCAGTGGGTGAGCAATTGGCTCATGGGTAGAGCACAGAAGGTAATAGCGAATGGGAAAATATCAGACTGGGGACCTGTCACTGGTGGGGTTCCACAGGGCTCCATCTTGGGCACTGTGCTCTTCAGCGTCTTCATAAATTGCTTCAATGCAGGACTGGAAGGGACACTAAGCAAGTTTGCAGATGACACAAAACTTGGAGGAGCTGATGACTACTTCAAAGGCAGGGAGGCCCTGCAGAGAGACCTCGACAAATTATAGGACTGGGCAATCATCAAACATATGAAGTTCAACGAGGGAAAGTGCCGGATTCTGCACATGGGATGGGACAACCCTGGATGTATGTACAGACTGGGGAATGAGATGCTGGAAAGCAGTGCCATGGAAAGGGACTTGGGGATCCTGGTTGACAGCCATTTGAATGTGAATCAGCAGCGCCCTGGCAGCCAGGAGGGCCAGCTGTGTCCTGGGTTGTGTCAAGCAAAGCATCGCCAGCTGGTCAAGGGAAGGGATTGTCCTGCTCTGCTCTGCACTGGGGTGGCCTCACATTGAATATTGTGGCAGTTTTGGGTGCCACAATATAAGACATTAAGTTATTAGGGAGTATTCAAAGGAGGGCAATGAAGATGGTGAAGGGCCTTGAGGGGAAGGCGTGTGAGGAGCAGTTGAAGTCACTTGGTCTGTTCAGGCTGGAGAAGAGGAGACTGAGGAGATAGTCTTGGTGTAATCTGTCACTGTGAAAGCTGCTCCATGGTTAATGTTTCTTTCTGGGCTGCAGGACTTCATTGTGTCTCCTCTTGCTCCATTCATCTGTTCCATGGGCACCAACCAACCTTTGTACATAATCAGTCAGAAACATTGTTTCAGTTACCATAATGAACTTAAACTCAGTTTGAAGCCTGGTGCCTGTTTCAGACCTGAAGAGTGATTTCTATATTCAAAAGTTTACTTGTTTTTTTCCAACTATTTCAGTTGCACTGATAGAACTAATTGCTACACCCGTTTGCCTTGCTTCTATCTGCCTGTAGTAGAACAGTGTGAAGTCTGGCAAAAGGCAGTTTTTAAGGGAAAGCTGTTCAGCTTCTGATGTGTAAAATGCAGATGTAACTAAACAAAGTGCAGTCTTCTTTCGTGTCAAATACATAGGAATCAGAATTTATTTTTTAATACAAGCTTTCCTGGAAATGGATTATCTATATGTTCTGTCTGCAAATCAATATTCCCACTATCAAGCAATCTCTATAGAGCCAACAAGCATTCACACTCTTAATGCTCACCACAGTTGCTAAATACTAGGCTGATACCGCTTTTGTACTGGTGATTAGGGCTGCCTGCACACTGCAAACAGGGTTTGTAAATATTTGTGAAAACCCCTGAATGCTCCTTGGTTCATCCATGTTTCCAATCCATACAGTAGTTACCTTCACAGATATTTCTAGAAAATCCTCTTCCCCCTCTAAAATTGTTAGAGAAATAGATTTTCATGACTGAAGCTCAGGCTGTACAGAAGACTTAAGTAAGAGACAATGAAGCCCTCACATGTTAAGGCTTCTGTGTACTACAGTTGCAGAAATAATGCTGAATGCTTGATGGGCATGCTTGTGCATTAAAATACAAAAGGAATTTTAGAAAAAAACCCTTCTGAATTAGCTCAATTTTCAATTGTACGCTTTAAAATTGTTTTACTGTGGTTTTCTTTATTTTTACTCCTTTTTTTTTCTTTTGTAACAGCTATTCCTGGGAAGCATATTCAGATAACAAAACTAGACTCAGTCCAGTGGTAACAACAGGCTTTAAAGTCACTGTTAAACAAAAACAAACAAACAAACAAACAAACAGATGATAGTGATGATCATTTTGTAGGGCCACTTAATTTTTTTCTTACAAAAGCTTTGTAAAAAGGGGATGTTTCATTCACAGCATTTGGACCAGGTCTGCCATGGCATTTTCAAATTCCGCTTATTCCCTGTGCAGCTGGCATGCTGCATTCACCCTGTGGTGGCTGGCTGCACTGGCCTGGATGTAATCTTGTTTGTATAGTCAGTCACACACAAAACCAAGAATTACTCTACTGTATGAACAGGGTATTCATTACTTGCTACAACCCCTTCTAAAGGTTTCATTCACCCAATCAAGAAACATGACACAATGTGACACAGCTGAACTG
Source organism: Pachyramphus minor (assembly GCA_013397135.1). Taxonomy (NCBI): domain Eukaryota; kingdom Metazoa; phylum Chordata; class Aves; order Passeriformes; family Tyrannidae; genus Pachyramphus; species Pachyramphus minor. The sequence continues at coordinate 281,404 of VYXB01007876.1, forward strand.
ACATAAAATTAATTAACCCATTAGCTGAAATGTGGGTTACCTAAATGGTCCAGGAAATCATGAATGGATAATTAATGATTAATTCTTAGAAAGAAAAAAATAAAAGCTTTATTTTAGTCTCAAGGAGTTTCTGACCAGTGTGCTTGCATAAATATGAACTAATGTAATAGCCAGAAGAGAAGGAAGAGACTAATGCATCTGCATCAAGCCAGTGAGGCTACCATGCCAGAAACCCTTCTGGTATTTCACAAAGCCTGTCCTAAAGGTGGCAAAACCTCCACATGTTCAGGGATAGTTTTGTTCCTAGATGTTTTAGGATCACATCAGGCCAATTCAGCTCATACAATAAACCTTGCCAAACTCCTGATAGATTGCTTCTTCCCTCAAAACAAATTTAGCAGCGTCTCCAGTTCGGTCTACCAAGTTGCTTGCGCTGGTAAAGACCCTGCACAGAGAATAGGATCTGGTCAAGGGTTTAGCACAGTGGGCCACCCCTATTTGAACAAATCCTATCTGATGATGGAGGTGGGACACTCATGATTCTGTGCTGCTTTTCTTAGTAAGTGTCTGGATGTGAGGGCACAAAACACCAGGTGTGTTCAAAACCATGGAACAATCTTCTTTGTCAGAAAGCCTTTGGTCAGCTTTGTCCTTAGAGTGACATTACAGAATGACATTTTAAATCTTAAAACAAACTAGATTAATAATATCAAATCCCTATAAACTATGAGTAATTCAAATTCCTGAATATCATGACAAATTCCATGGAAAATAAATATTTTTCTGAAAAAGTATCTCTACGTGCAGACTGCTTTTACCAAGCTACTCAAGTGAACAACTGGTGTAGTGCTACTGTCTGGTCTCTTCTCAACACTTCCACACCTGGAAGAATGGTGGACAAAATTCCCCCCATTCTGCCAGAGTTCTGAAAACCTGAAATTGTACAGAGAGGACATTGATATTACTTAAAATATTTATATTTTCTTTCTTTTTAGCAAAAGTTGTATAATTGTATAAGCATCTATCTCTCTTGAAGTAATTGTTGTAAGACTCTGCTAATGTCCAGATGCAGAAAAAGACAGGTTTGTGAGAGTGTATATGTATTTGGAAAGAGATTTGACAGCCTGTGAGTTATCTAGCCTTGAAAACCTGACAATTGGATTGTAATGTTTGAAATTAATTACAAAATAAATATTCATAAATGTTCAGGGAGCTGATGGGGTACTTCTTTTGTAGACAGTATACCTCCTACCTTCCTCACCTTTCATTATTTTTACCTGCCCGATACTATACCCCTGATGTTCTTGGTATCCATTTATTTGGAAAAAGGGAAAAGTTACTTCCATAATAGCATTCTCATGCTGCATAAGATAGAGTGTAAAATGACTGCTTTTTAGCTGGGGGAAAAAAGGAAAATTTGTCTATTGTCACAAATCACTGTCTGCATTTTACAATACTATATCTCTCTGAGCAGCTGCAGTTTAGCGTAAGGATTGCCCTTCTTCAGCAACACGAATGTGTCCTTAAACAGCTGGAGATAAGCACATTGAGAGCCTTACTGGGAACACACCATCACATTTCCATTGGTAATGAGCAAAACATCTACAGTACTTTCCTGATCCGAAATCAGCTTTACTGTAAGCTAAAGATATAAGCAATGAAGAAAAAATATGTCAGGTGGGCAGCAGTCTCCTGGAAGCATGATGGCCCTTGCCCTTACACATTAGCAACCAAATTCATCCCTGTGATATCTCCGGTAAACACAGATGCTTACTTGCACCTACAAGGGAAATTTTTCTCATTCTTGGAGTTATTATGGAGATGATTTTCAAACAAAGAATGGTGCAAGACTGTAAACAGAAGGGTATTACATGATAAGGAGATTTAAGAATTACACAGTTGCAGATAACTATATGGTTTGGGATTTTTTTTTTTCCTCTCATTTGCTCAAGCTGTGGTTCCTATGTTTGCATGGTAACTTTGTCAAGGACTATATGAGACATAATACTATGCAGCAGCAGTGCATGAGCATAGGCTGTGTTTGATGTTTTTTGCTATAGGATGAGGGTTCATGACAGAGTTGTGATCCAAACATCTCCGCAGATCCGTGGGTTTCTGAGCCCCCTCAGGTCACACACAGGCTCCTGTGGATAGCTGTGGCATTGCTCAGGCTCGCAGAGCTCCTGCTTTGGGCACAGAAAGAGGACTGTCAGCATAAGTCAGGCTGGGTTTGAGCCCCCAGGGACAGAGAAAGGACCTCATGCTCACCTGCCCCAAATTTACCCCTTATGCAGAAGTAAAGAGAAAGATGACTTAGACATTGTGGTGCTCTCCTGTTCCCAGGCCATTTTGATATGAAAAGCTCCTGAATTTGCTTTATTTCGCACTGATTGCAGCAATGTTGGTAACTGCCAAAGAGCTTGCTGAGCAAATAATGATGGCTCCTACCTCTTCCTTGCTCTGACAACCTCCCATGTGGAAACAGGGCTGGCTGGCTGCAGCCACATTGCTGAGTCAAGACTCCAAAATATTTCTTACTAAAGGGAATTCTAACATGACGCATCTTTCCCTCTGTTTTTCCATGCTGAAGCAATACCAAACTGCCCTCCACTTTTGTAAATGTCCCTTTTGTAAATGTACTTGTTGTGTTTGACTCACTGAAGCAAAACAAGGCCCTGAAGAGTTAATTTAGAGTAACAGGCCTTGCTTTTAACTGAAGAATATACCATGCACCACAGGAATGCTTACACACCTATGTAAAAGCACATAAAGTAAGAACACCCAGAGATAAGGAGCGAAAGTGGAGGCTTGGGTCCAAAACCTTGCAAAATACACCTTGGAGTCAGTGAAAATCACGAAAATTGGCAGAAAAGTGAAGAAAGTTGAAAAGTTCAGAAATGAGTCAGGGTCTGTTACTCCTCTTCCTCTGATGAAGAAGACAGGAAGTACCCTTGTGAATCTCCCCAAAATGAAGACTCCACCCCGGACTCCGCCTTAACTCCACCTGCTATGAATATTATAACTAGATGTTGCAGTTATATGAATATGCATGTAAGATGTTGTAATCACCCATAGAAACTGTATATATTCTTTGACTTGTGCCAAGAACTTTGGAGCTCTTTGTCCAGCGTGAGCTGGGGGCTACCCCAACGTTGCAATAAATACCTTTGCTGTTTAAAGGTGAAAAACTCTGTCTCTAAACAGTTTTATTGTGCCTTTTTGGGCATCATCACTGAGACAGATGAAGTGATTCTACAGACAAAATTTTGTCTATACAGCCAACTCTCACAAATGTTAATGGCCATTTTTCCTTTGATGAAACTGCAACACTGGGGCTGGGTTGTGGGCTACCCTTGCTTTCTGGGCTTTTCAGGTCAGCTGATATAGGAATATGTACCATTAACCCCCTCTTCAACTGTAAATAAAGTTCCCCAATACCTCCATATGGGATCAGCCTTCACAGAGCGAGTTGAAATGAGGTGCCTGGGTGAAGCCTTTGTTTTCTTTCTTGTGTTAAACTATTCTTGGTGCCCATTGTACAGGGGTCTCCAGAGGCAGAGAGACACCTTGCAGCGGAAGAGGAGACAGGTTAATGGTACATTTTGTATTTGTGACCCCATGAGATATATGAGGTAATAAAGCTCTATCTGGATTTACATGAACAAGACACCCATTGAAATGCTTCAACATTTTAAAAAATCCTGATTAAAAAGTTGGCCTTCACTATTAGCTCCAAGCAGGCAAGGACTGCAAATAAAAAATCGCCTCTCTCCTCTCACTCTTCTATTGGGAGAATTTTGCATGAATTAAAATTAATGCATTTTTTCAACTAGGTCAGTGGAATGTAAATGTTCTGTTCCAGCGAGGATTATACATGGTAACTTAGTTAAGGGATGCACAGCACAGATCAATCCTGCTGCATTTATCAAAGCTGAGCTGTTTGGATCAGAAAGCAACCAAAGTTTTCCTACCAAAACCACTTCATTGCAGTATCTGAAGACTCATGGGGCTGAGGATGGGTATTTGTCTCACTCCTGGGAAATCTCAAAGTCTTTCACTTTTGTCTCTGTGTCAGGTATGTCCTCAAATGTGGTCATGAAATCTGTATGATTAAATGGGACAGCAGAAACATCCCCATCTCAGTGCTTTTCAGCTCCAGTGGGAAAATGCCTCCCTGTTTGCAAACCAGGCAATGCAACGTGAGACTCAGCAGCAAGTTGAGCACAATTTAATTTGTGCTGCCCCAGGAGCTTGTCTGCTCCTGCTGTCAGGCCCACATCTGGTTGCTGCCAGTTGTGTGCTGCCCTCAACAACTGCCTACTTTGTTTATATCTTAGATCCCACAGTCAGCCTAGATGCAGACACTGTGCCAACTGAGCTAGTGCATCTGAGTCCCTGGTGGAGTCTGCAAACAAGCAAATAAGAAGAAATATAATTTTATATATCTCCCTCTCGCTTGGATTTTCTCCTGTGCCACAAATCTGCAAGCACACACATACCCAAGTGTATAGAAATGAATGGCCACCCTGACTTCCAGACATGATGGAGAGAGGCTTCAGAGGTAAGCAGGCGTGTTGCTGCTTTCAGAACTGGACTGGGACTTGTGTTTTGATGGGTTCAGTGCTGTATATTCGGGTGTAAGAAAAGATGCTGTGACTGAGACCGTAATACAACAGCAACTGAAACTAAATCTTCACAAAAAAATAAAGTTTTTTTTTTCATGATGGATGACACTTTGAATTATGTTAGCTCCCTGGAACAACCTCATGTTCAAAAAAAATCATAACTCTTTGTGACTTGCAGACATCCTTTAATGAGGATCAAAATAAAATTGCTATCAATGCAGAATAGTCCCAAACAAACTTGTAAGTAGCAGGTGGAAGGAAATGGGACCTTGTTTTTCACGTTTCCAGCACACCCGTTCCTTGCCCCTCACTTCATAATCATTGCCAGGATGTATTTTCCCATTCCTTCAAATAAAAAATGCTCCAATGAATAAGATGAAAAGTCTCTGTAGTCCAGTATCTCACCTCAGATGTCAGCCCATGTAGATATTTAAGGAAGAGCATAAGGATAGAGGCAGTACACAGTGATCTGTACCTGATACTCTCTTCTGTTTTTTGACAACCAATAGTTTCAGGAGCGACAGGTTGATTTTTCATCTTAACAGTGGCCCTATATGGCATGACTTCGCCTAAGTCTTATTTAAACACATTTGTGCAACAAGTTGCTGTTTTGGCAACAAGTCCCATGGTTTAATGCATCATGTGGAAAATTTCTTCCTTATGGTTTAGATCTATTATAGGATAATCCAATTTGTTATCCTTAATTCTTGTATCAGACAAAGACAAATTAACCTTGGTCTGTTTACCTTCTCTATGCCATTGGTGATTTTATACACTTACATCTACTCACCTCAGGGAGTTTTCTTTCCAAGTTGAAAAGGTCTAATTTAGTCTTTCCTGAAAAATAAACTGTTACAAAACTCTGACCATCCTTGTTACCTATTCTATATCTTTTCTACAGTTATTAGCTCAGTGCTGGAAAACTATGTTCTGTTCTGTTTTATTGTGTTCTCTCATTTAGCAATTCCTACTATTCAATTTGCCTTTTGAATGTTGCAGGGCAGTAAGTGATGTTTTCAGAAACCTCAATTTCAGTTACCCAAGATCTTTCTTGAGTGTTGCTATCTAGAGACCGTCACTGCAGATGTATAAGTAGAGTTATTTTTTCCCTAAGTGCCTTACTTTGCACTTGTCAATATTGAATTTCATCTGGCACTTCACTGTCAGTTGGTATTATAAGCTCCTTCTGCAAAAGTCAGCTTTAGCTTTGATTATTATGAATAATTTTGTATCATCTGCAAACTTTGCCAGTATTCACACGCTTTGCCATGCCCCATATGCATAAGCCCTTGGACTCCCCTTTTGTAAACCTACCACCAATTCAGAAGAAATGTTGCTTTATTTATTCTGTTATTCATACAACTCCCTATCACATTACTCACCTTTGTTCCTTGAGGTGGTGGCTCCTGTGAGTTCTGCTTTTGTAGCTCAGCAATTTCATATTTGCTCTTTCAGCACACTTAGTTGAATGCTATCTTGTCCTTGTTGTTTTATCCAGGTCACTTTATCCAAAAGGGTCTGCCTTTCAGAGGCTGGCTGTGCTCCTCTTTGTCCAAAGATATTCATCATCTCACCATCAAAGCTTCAGCTCTGGGAATAATGCAGATGCAATCACTTGTTTATCAGAAAACGTAAACCTTTTGCATTTTCCAGCAAAACTAATCCTTAAAAGAAGAGTCCTGTACATCTAGGGGATTTGTCAACCAGCTCAGTCCTGGGGAGTCCCTCAGTATCCAACATTTAAGTTCTATCAGTTGCAATGAGACAATTGCTTCAAATATATCGCATTGTAAACCTGGACTTGGCATTACCTGGAATTAGCAAAAAAACTGGAATTAGCATTCTGTTAAGCACTGAACACAGCGGGGCTGTGTCTTTCACATTGTCCAAAAAGAGTGGGTTAGGGAGAACTGATCGCTGTTAATCAAAGGTTAATTTAGTAGAGTCCATATGAATAAGAATATGTTGCCATTTTTAGAGTGCACACACGGTTGTGCTCATGTACTCCCCTGAACTGGGATCTACAGCAGCACACATATATGCTCATACCTCTTCCTGTCAGTGAGAAGGAGACTTCTAGTAGGATAGCAAGTTGCATTGTCACGCTTCCTTTTCCCATGCACTCTCAGTTCAGGTAGCTCTATAGTCTACAGATCTTTCTCTGACAAGCAGATGCAGAGCTCTGTTTTAGTCAGCCTGGCAAACTGGTTAAGTCTCCTATGGTTTACTTTGTGTCACTCCTATCTGATAGAACAAACAGCAGTCACTAAGCTGAGGATTGCCAAAGCTATGCCAAAGTATTGCTTGTATCACTCTCTGCTGTCATTGAACCTAGCTTCACAGTATATTTGCATGAAGAAAACAATAAAAATTCTGCCAAGTATTTTAGGTACAAAAGCCTCCTCAGACATAAAAGTTTCATCAGATATAAAAGTCTATTAATTTCATTGCCAAGGTGCAAATCACACTGCAATTAATAGACATTTAAGCTACTCTCAGAAATAGCTACAAATACTTCTAATTCACCATGAGCCACTGATTAGAGAATTTTGTGAGTGAAGCACTACTTAAAAGCACTATCCATCTGGACTAATTTCCCCAGTCCCCATGATGGATCAGGCCGGGTTCTCTCATACCACTGTCTCTCATGTGAAGCTCTGCTTGTGCCTGGCAGCTTGCTGCACAGATCTGGCTTGTGCAATAGTGACAGACTTTCCTATGTACCAGATTCACTGGAGGCAGAAAGAAAAGAAGAAAAATGACAGACTTGGCATCAGACTTGGAAAAACTGGTTTGGCCAACCAATTTGAACAACATATTCCTATTGTTATTTGTCATAAGCAATTACGCATTATTTTTTTCTTTATTAGCATTCTCTCTGCAAAAGATGATTGAAAAGATTGTGTTAAAGTAAATAAACATTTTTGTTTTGTTTTGTTTTTACTTCAGCATATTGGTGTTCAAAGTAGTTTACATTCTGCAGGAGCACATACCAAACTCTGCTGCGTCCTGTCAGCACCCACCATAGAATCCCAGTGGACATAAACACTGTAATATCCCAGAAAAGCAGAGTGCTAATGTGCTCCAAGTACCCAACTCTTGTGTTTTCTCACGGTGGAACCTAATTGGGCACCTGTAAAAATCCATGCCCAGTTAAAATTTGGCTTCAGTGGGATTAACAAGCCCAGAACTTTCAGAGCAAATACTGAGCTCCAGCAGAGACTGATTCTGATCACAAATGCCTCGATCAATACTGGCTTTGTGACTTGCTCGATTTCTTTACTGCAATATGTGCTGCAGACCCTATTTTCCTCAGAAAATCTTACCGATGCTTTATGAATGCAGGATTGGTCCCGAAGATTTGGGCTCAAGTGCCTGGAAGGCGCTGAGCACACTCAGGCAGCATTGAACTGAGAGAGCTCTGAGGCTGTCCCGGGTTTTGCTCAGGCATCTTTGGACCTTTTGCCCATGGAACGGACTTATGGATACAGAGGCTCGTTTGTTTCCCTGCCGTGGTTTTTCCTGCTCTCCTGGTGTGCAGGGTCTTAGCAGCAGCAGCACCGTGTGGGGAGATGAGAGCACCTCCCGAACGCACCCCGGCACCGTGTGAAAGGGGAGAAGAGGCGAAGAGAAGAAGGGGATTTGTTATAAATAACAATTAACCCCTGATGTTGGCTTTTCACGCTGGAGTAAAGGCTGCGGCTTGCCGGGACCGGGAGCAGCACTGGGAGAGAGGAAGAGAAGAGAGAAAGCAGGAAAGGAAGGAAGGAAGGAAGGAAGGAGGGTGTGAGGGAGAGAGGGAAGAGGACGGATCCCAGCAAAGAGGGAAACCCACGGCGCGAACCTGAGGGAGCAGGCCGGGCCCAGCCGGGCTCCCGCAGCGCCGCCTCGCGGCAGCGCCTCAGCACGGCCCCGGCTCGGGCTCTTCCAGCTCACCCCAGGGAAGGGCGCGTGGATTTACGCGGATGTTCCCCGCAGCACAGCGGCGAGGCGGACAGGTGTTTTCCCTTGGCCACGTACCTGTGCCAGCACAGCCCGGGAATGAAATGCGGCACGCTGAGAGGCAGACCCTGGCATACACACTTAGCCCTAAGGCGCACATTTGGGCACTGTCAGGGTAGTAAGGATGGCAGAAGCCAGCACTCCAGAGGAGCGCGTGCTTTTCCATCTCTATGATAATTGCCTCTCCTATGGAAGTTTCTACCCACCTTGGAGAAAAGCAGGCCCTGCAAAGCTCCTTGTGACCAGCTTGCTCAGCAAGATGTCTTGTTGCAAGTGTCCTGTTCGCATTTCCTTACACCCACCTCCCATGGACCCTTCTAGGGGTTCCCAGGGAGACCCTCAGCAGCAGCTACAGCCCTCATCACCTTTCCACACTCTTTTGAAGCAAAAGGACAACTTTAGAGAAGGACATTTCCAGAACTGGGATGGAGGGATGACACTGAACTTGGTACAACCAAGGTACAACCTTGGTTCTACTTTGAGAACTACTGCCTACAGTAAAGGTGGCTGAACTCCCCAAATTATGAATTGTGCTGAAGTTATGAAATAAAAGATAGTGTAACTCCATGGAGTGATTCACCAGTGCTGGTGGGCAGATACTGTGTCTGGAAACACAATAAGGGAGGCAATCAGAAGGAAATGTTAGGGATATAACTGTGCCTACCTAAATAGATAGCTGCCTGTCTCATGGCCAGACTGCTGTGGAGGCCAGCTCAGGGTAGCACTGCCTGGGGCTGTCTGCACCTTGTCCCAGTGCCAAGGGCTGCCCAGCTGTCTGGGCTGTGGGACAGGGGCATGCCCCGGGGTAAGGAAATGAAGGTGCAGGAGTGTCAAGGGTGTGTTTCTGGCTGCACCCAGCACTGACTTCAGTGCAGAAACACTGATGTGGAGAAGCCTTATCCAAGGGAGTGGAGCAGAGAACAGGGCTGTAAGCCTGACCAAATTGTGGGCAGGAGGAACACTACTCTTCTGGTCTCACACGGCTCTTCTGTACTGTAAGCTCAAGATCCAGACTCATCCCCCATCCAGTGTCCACTATTCATTCCTTATTTTGCAGCTTTTAAGAGAAGGTCTTCACCCTTTCTCATGTTTATATTGATGTCTGTATTTTTTTAATCCTTTCTGCAGCACTGTTTCTTATCAACAGAAGCTCCATGGAATTTGGCATGGAGTTCATTACTGATCTTGAAATTAATTAATTAAGAATTATATAAAGAAACTTGTATTTGGCCCTGCTGCTTCTTAGTGCATACCTGCCATGTGGGGAGGTAGAATTTAAACCTCTAGAAGGACCAAACCAAGACTATGCTCTTTTTTAAGCATTAGCTTATTTACCAGAAAGAGAGGCAGTGAAAGGCAGGATGAGTTTTGATCATGCCCAATTATGGAGTGTAATATTGGATACATGAATATAACATTGTCATGGGTGCTTTTTTTTTTTTTTCTGCCCAGAAAAACAAAATTCCCCTTAAAGAAACAGCTGTGTCCTGCCTGCAGCCTGCGGAAGAATGGCATTAGTCACGTGCGGTCCAACACGTAGCACAATTGTAAAGTTCGCTCTATGAGACTGACAGGAGCTATTCATATCGGCCCTCTCCACCATCTGCCTGAATGGCAGGCTGCGGGGTAGCTGCAGCCCCGCCTCACCATCTCTGCATGGCCTCAGCACTTAGTGCCTGCTCAAAGTCTGTCCCCAAGTGCAGAAAATCAGGGATTGAAAGCAAAGAGGGGATGTCACTCAGGTCAAAGCAGACTGTCAAGAAGGGAAAAAAAAAAGAAGTGGGGCGAAAGAGTCAAAGCTTTATCTGTTGGGAGAGCCAGGTTGTTCTTCTCCTGGGAGCAGAGGTGTTAGTTTCAACAAGAAGATGAGGAGGGAGAGCAAAGTGGACAACTGCACAGCAGGAATCTGGGAAGAAATTCCATATTCTCCTTCCCTGAGATTAGAGGACTCATATTCTCCTTCCCTGAGCCCTGGGGCAGGACTAGGCTGCATGAGGGTCAGTGCCAAGACTTCCCTGCTGCTGTCTGCAGCACCTGTGTGCTGGGGTGCAGGAAGGGATGCCAAGGGCTTTGGCTGCACCCCTATGCACAAACTGTCAGACATCCCTTTCATATGAACCCACAGGTCCTGAGATGGCCAGGCTCACATCCCAGGCTGAGACCAGGCTCTAAGTCTAGAGAACAACCTGTTCAGATGCCTGAACTCTATCAGTACCACAGTCCCTCTCTCCCTCACCCCTTTCCCCCCCTGCCGCTTTGAAGGTCAGACTAGATGGAGGGAGATTTATTTTCATCCTATGAGCTGTTGTTCTTTCTCATTTCCAGACAGTGACATTTTTCCTCATGACAGAAATTCCTGCTATCAGTTCCTGAGGTGTGTGGCTCAGAGTTACTGCAATCCTTTCCTCTCTCATTGCATTTACTCCTGAGGCCATCCAGTTCTTGCAGTTAGATGTTAAATAACATCCATTTTTATGCCATCAGTGCGTCATTAACATCTTTCCGCTTCAGTCACTGTCAACCTGAAATCTAAAATCAGAATCCCTAAGTAAGAACTTTAGTTGTTTTCCTCCATCCCAATACTACTCTCCTCCAGGCCAGTACTGCTGGTTTCATATCAACCATCAGGCTCTTGGCTCTCTCTCTCAAGTGTGAAGGCAAAGCAGAGACTTAGGAAGCAGCAGGTGAGTGAAATATCATGCAACTGAAATATCTTTGCTTTTAACTGCCTGTAGGGGGCAAAGTAAAGGAACAATTCACTGGTGACCCATCTGGAAATTTTCCAGCTTATTGTCTTACATTTCCTAACAGTTGGAGCCCCATTTTCTCTTTATTTCAAAGTGCACATCCACTAGGCTTAACAAGGAGTCACAGGACTGTGACACAAAAGGGGGAAAATATTTAAAAAATTCCACAAAACAATGAAAATCTCCTCTCCTCTCCTCTCCTCTCCTCTCCTCTCCT